>CAAKHD010012168.1:0-47674 GCA_901007705.1 Fistularia tabacaria
GTTCTAGATCTTGAAGACACAGTCATACAAAGTAATTAATTCATTGAAATTAATATAATTTGAACTTGGTGAATCAGCATGTCAATGCAGTATGAACAAACATACCCGTTCGTGCATACAAATAATGCAACAAGTACATCATCTGACACTAAATCGTGTCCTACTGTATATCACTCCATGAGAGGTTTTACATTTGATGTTAAAAGAGGTGTTCACAAAAAAGATTTTATTTCCCTTTCCCCTCAGTTAGTTGACCTATCGCCAAGTAGGAGGTGGGGTCAAAATTCTGACTTCTTCTTTTCCTTTCGGCTTTTCCCTTCAGGGGTCGCCACAGCGAATCAACCTTCTCCATCTTACCCTATTCTCTGTATCCTCCCCTCTCACTCCAACTACCTTCATATCCTCTCTCACTACGTCATTAAAAATCTTCTTCGGTCTTCCTCCAGACCTCCTGCCTGACATCTCCAGTTCCAGCATCCGCCTACCAATATATTCACCATCCCTCCTCTGTACATGACCGAACCATCTCAGTCTGGCTTCTCTGACCTTCTCTCCAAAACCTCTAACATGAGCTGTCCCCCTGATGGACTCATTCCTGATCCTATCCATCCTGGTCACTCCCAAAGAGAACCTCAACATCTTCATCTCTGAAAGTTGAACACTGTTTTCACCAAACTCTCCTGTCCTACTCAAAGTCTAAACCATCCAGGCATTTCAATCCACAGGGCTTGTTACCTCTTTGAATGGACTAATCCAGAGTAAAGAGTCCTTTTTCCTCTAAATGCACAATACAAATATATTTAGCACTTTTGCCCAATCAAAAGGGTTTCGGCATGCTGAAAGATAAGGGTGCTCCTTCCATCAGCTAGCTACTGTATGTTGATCTGTGACAAGGTGTCACTGAGCTACTGTGAAGTTGTTTAATCCTGGAGATTTTTCAGGTTCTGTCCATTTAGTATTTTGCTCTCACATATCTCAGAAACGGAGACCTCCAGATTGACTTGATTTCGGTCATCGATGGGGTTGGGCAAAAACCTTTGAAATATTAATGAAATTAATAATGAAATTAATGAAATTATTGCAGCATTTTTTTTTTTTTGCGGTGTCACGATAGTCATGACAACCGTTGACAAATGGCTTTCCGCAGCGGCCAGTGTCCTCCTCCATTGATTTGTACTAATATATACTGCTATTATGGCTACTTTGTCCATCTGTTATTTTCTGACTCTAGGTTTAACCAAAAATGAGGAAAATTACCATTATATGTGTCTGAGAGAGTGAATGGTTGTTTGTCTTTACATGTTGCCCTGTGATTGAGTGGCGACCTGTCCAGGGTGCACTCCACCTCTCACCCAATCACAGCTGGGATAGGCTCCAGCATCCCCTGTGACCCTCAGTACCCCTTAGGATAAGGGGTACACAATTGATGGATGGATGGGTTTAACCATCCTATTTTAATCCTCCCTTACCATTTTTTGTTTGTCTTCTAATGAGTACTGGCTGTTCATAGAGATGCTACTATGTGAAACAACAGGGTCTGAGTCTCTGATAGGAAGGTGAACATCCGCATCAACGTTCGCTTTTAAGAAGGCCTTTGCAGGGGATGTGAGATGGACTGGCAGTTGATGGTGTGGAGTGTCTGAACTGTGAGTCAAGTCTGTCTGATTTGTATTTCTTCTTAAGACTTTTGCTTGCATTCAGATCCAGCATGGCATAAGTCAGGCTGCACGCTGCATTCTGGTTGCAGAAAAAACACACAAAAAGAACTGGTAAAATGCCCCTTTTACATTAGTTAGTAGAAAGATTAACGTGACTGCAAGGAAAACCACAACGATTGGTAAGGCTAGTTTATGTAAAGAACATTTTTCAAAGAAGAGCATTGCATTTAGTAACCACAATGTTAAAATAGTCTCTGCTTCCTTCCTTTTTGAAAGTCAACTGTTCATTTATCCACTTTTGTCCCCTTATTTTGTGAAATTTATATTTAAAAACGTTCTCGTAAAATTCATTCAAGAGTCTGTTTTGGGTATATCCCTTTGTTTTGTTCCTTATGCATGTTATAGGCACTTTCTCTCATCTTTTTATACCAGCTTACATTTTATCACGTAAGACAGACATGATAAGTGCAAATTAATAAAAACAGCTAGGCTCAAAATGATCCACATTCCATATCCACAGTAAGCATGAATATTCTGACAAAACAAATGATTACTTTTCAAAATGGTTGAGAAACCGTGCCGATCAACACTTTCAACAATTACCTTTTTTTGATTTGTCACATCCTGCAAGGTCATACTCTCATACACGACCTCAGAACCTGAGCAAGTACACATGGCAACATTCAATATAAGCGTGCACCACATAACTTGATTTCAGGAAAAAATATTCAAAAGCTATGTCTTAATTCTTTTTACATCTTACATTTCAAAAACAATATCTAATTTAGTTTTTATATATTCAATCATGATTAAAAAAGGTTTGCTTGTGTATCAGCTCAATGTCAATGTTTATCTCATTTGGGAACTGTTATGATCGAAAGGTTGGAGGTCAAGTCAAAATAAAAAAGTTGTATTAGCCGAGGTTAATTATTTTCTCTTTTTTTGTTAAATGAGAAACAAATTCAACACTTTCCAGAAACTGCTACAACTTTCTGCTACTTTCCTTCAACGGTACCTACAGGCCTGCACTCACCTCCTCCGCCTGTGTTGATGTTGCTGTAGACAGGATTTTCCCATTGGTGAAGGTGATCGATGAGATTTTCCTGACACCTCTGATTGACATCATGAATACTGGGCCCTTCACCCTGTAAAAGGCTTTGAGCAGATCTCGAAGAACCCTTTAGCAGTTTATTTCTATGAAAGATTTCATTTTCAGATAAGAAAGACAATGGAAATAAATTCTACACATTTAGATGAATGGTGCAACCAAATAAACTGACAGTTCACATATTATTACCACCCGAGGAAGACAGAAATAAAAAGACAAGATAAACCAAAAAACATACCTTTGTCCGTCATCACTGTGCCGATCTGTGTTTGTTGAAACAAAATGTTAAGTGTTTTATTAAAAGGCCTTTTGTGCTTGTAGAAAAGCTGAAAAGACACACTTTTAAAAGTCGAAATATGTGCCATCTCAACATTGATTTAATACACCATATACATACCTCGGCATTGTGAAGGTTTTTGCCTGACATAGTTGATGATGTTAAGACAAAAAGAGATCAACAGAGCCAAAGATATGAGTCCCAATCCAAGCAATTCCTTTTCACAACTAGAACACAAATAAAAACAAAAAAAGTATAAACACCTTGAACTGAATTTATTATTTTCACCAAATAAAAAAAAAAACAACACTTTTCTTTGTCTGCAGAGTGCTTTAAACTTCCAAGTTCTTTAACACACACACAAATAAACAAATAAAATAAAAAGCGGTATCAAAATAAGTCAAGCTGAGCAAATAGAGGACCTTTCAAGGCACCAGAGAATCAAAGTCTTTACAATCGTTTTGGGTGCAAACTATGTCAGTTTAATATCCCAAAATATCTTCTACACTTAATAATAGTGTCATATCGAGCATTTCTCTACGTTTCTAAAAAGGATTGTATATTAAATTCTATCAGTTTTCACAGGACAATTGTGATTAATCTGCCATGGCTTTAGCATTTTGGGAGTCAAGTAGCTTTAGCTGTGCTAATTAAAATGCATGTATGGTGAGACCAGCAAAAACAAGATTTAGATATCAAACAACAACAGAGTGACATCCTGTTACATGAATGTAAACGCAAACATGGATAGAGGGCACCAAAAAATAATAACCAAATCATTGCGTTCCTCAATAAATCATCCTTAGGTGGTAAAATCAGCATTTGAAAACAAGAATCAATTTTGAATGTCGATGTAAATTACAATTTAATGATATCATAATGTAATTTTAAATTAAATTTGAGATATATTTTTTTTTAAATAGGAGTTTTACTTTTACCCATCATTGCGATTCATAATCCAGTTGACCTGAACAAAATTGTCAGTGTTCGCAGCTGCTTTCAGATGACAGAGTTTCCCTGAAGTAAGCTGCACACTATTACATACTCCCCATGCTACCGGTAACATCTTTTCTCTCTCTCTCACATCCCTTTGTGGTTGCTCTTCAGTTACAAACCGGAGGCAACAAAAGCATGATAAGAAGGAGGTGCGGTAAGGCAGATTTAGAATACCGTTAGAATAAACATTGACAGTTTAATTGTTATGAAAAGCCTATCACATAATCTAACATGAAAATCATAATCATGACATGTACAGTTAGAGGTGTTGAGCAACATTTGGAATCCTCACGCTCTATTGATTTCACCATTGTTCAAGCACAGGTCACGGTTAAGTGCGTACTGTGCCTCGTATGGGCTGTTTTACTGTAAGGTGATCCGTCAAAATGAAATTGTGGAAGTGCAAACAAAGCACCTCACAAATTAAGTATAATATTTGTATGAACACACATAAAAGAAATAACTGGCTGCTGGAGATGTAATTCAAAAAGCA
The DNA here is from genome assembly GCA_901007705.1 of Fistularia tabacaria. NCBI lineage: Eukaryota > Metazoa > Chordata > Actinopteri > Syngnathiformes > Fistulariidae > Fistularia > Fistularia tabacaria. The sequence goes on from CAAKHD010012168.1 coordinate 4,533, forward strand.
CTGTGGAATTTTAATAGGGTTTTTTTTTTAAATTTCCTTTCTCTTATCTATTTATATATTTGTTTGTTTATTTATTTACTTACTTACTTACTTACTTACTTACTTACTTACTTTATTTTCAACAGGAGATTTGTCTACAAAGTTTACAAAGATGGGTGAGATGGAGGTGCAGTGTTTGGTGCTTCCTGGTCAGAGCAAGAAGGTTCTCTGGCCCGATCCTGACAGTGGGCCTTGTACAGGAAAACAGGAGTTGTTAACTTCAAAACCAGGTTCTGCAAATAGCTCAGTTAAAGCATTGCCTCTACATAGTTGCCGTTGAGATCATTACCTTTTAATGATTCTGCATCTTTTCAAAAACACATTATGCCGATGAGAAATACAAACAGTGCACATATGGGTCATTGTGGTTTTGACACTCGTACTATGACTCAATGTGTTTTCTGTCCAGTGTATCTGGTCAGTGTATTTATCTCACCAAGATCTACTGCTTTTGACCTCTACCTTTGCGCCCAGGAAAATACATATTTTATTTGTCTTCAATGTGAAATGACTCTTGACAAACGCAGCAGTTTCAAGATATACATTTACATGGAAATAAATCGCGCGGGGTTTGTGAACACCCCCCGAATTTCAGCTGAAATACAGGAGGGAAAAAATGTTTCCACAGTAATGAATCAAGCAACAAGAAATAGGTCAAATAATTCTGTACAATCAGACTTCCATTTGCAACCTGTGCCGCACAAGGTTAGGAACAATGAACTTCAAAACTGCCCCCCCTTTTACGAACCTGGAGGCTCTGGAGAATTCATTTGCAGTATAAAGTGAAAGCAAACAGCCTGTGTGTGTGTGTGTGTGTGTGTGTGTGTGTGTGTGTGTGTGTGTGTGTGTGTGTGTGTGTGTGTGTGTGTGTCGACAGAAAGATAGATATTCAAACATACTAAACAACATTTTAAAATTTTAAATAAAGTCAGTCAAGATATTGATATCATATTCTGAACATCCCTTTTCCTTGCGGCCCTATACTTGACCGGAGGAGGAGGAGGCTTAAATGGAGGTGGTAGATCCATCCTGCAGAGAGTGAGAACACAGTTATTTCCTTTTGGTATCTTTACAATAAAGTCTTCAGTGGGTAGTGCTATGCAAATGCTTTATTCTATGTGCATCGACAGTATTTACAGATGAGTATTTTTGTCTGACTTGCTGGCATATTCAGGGAGATTTGTACCTCTGCTTTAGAATATTTCTCCTGTAGATAATGCCAGCCACAGTGATAAGTATGAGAATTGAAGCGATGATGAAAAACAAAGGCAAGGGTCGCCTTTCGTTAGCTGAGAAGAAAAATGCAAACACGAGTGTCTCATTTAAGTAGTCAGCAGTTACTCATTTTAAACTTGGACATTGATCAGTTTGCTCCCGTTAAACTCCTTGCAAATATCATAAATGTTTATCATGAACATTTTTTGCTTTTCGGCAGTCAATTGCAAATTGGCAATGTCTGTCACAGCTCGAGGACCAACTCTGTTGTAGTGAGTATTGTGGTGGTATTTTACTGTCTTTGCAGATGTAGTTTGCCTGTGCTTGGATGGGCTCTTGGTTATAGAATCACTAAGGATGTGATAACACATTCGAACAATATCTCCGTTATAATTTGTAGGCAGTTGGTACATTTTTACAAAGTCCACCTGAACTTCATGATAAATTGATAGAAATATAAACTTTTGTTGCTGATGTGTTGCTATTATTCACCACAACTCTAAAATAGTAATTATCACAAAATACACTCTAATATCTAATAGTAGTGAGAAAGTGGAAACAATTTCATACGAAACTGCTTGGTAGTCCTCATGATTTTAATATGTCACAAGGGCTCTGAACACATTTCTTCTGGCCATTATAAAATTCCAAAGTCTTCAAACATGGATCTGGAAAGGCATCCACATCAACCACGCCTGTCGAGGGCAGGGCTTAAAGAGCAAGGCTTCATTTCAGGTATAAAACAGCATCTCTCACGACACCGTTATTATGTGCATTACCAAAAAGATTGCTCTTATGACAAAGTTTCAGGCATGCTGAAGACAGTCAAATAACATACAAGCAGGTAAGGTCAAATTAGCTAGAGAAGAAGTAAGAAATCACAATTCCTCTGTATTCATATCTCTCAAATACGGGGAAACGAGTACCTTCATTTTTGATGGCAACTTTGGTATGTGCAGTACTTGGACTTGGTGTCGCACTGTAGTTTCCAGAGACTTCTGAGCTGTTTCTCAGGGAGCTTGTTGCCTTTGGTGTCAGTGCAGATCCCCCACCTGTAGGCTTTGTATGAGTGACCCCGGTTGTTCTGAACACTGTGTCACCTTCACCTGCAGTCGTAGAGCTGTGTTAACTTTGAGGGTCAGAACGTGCATCAGAGGAGAATGGCGCTGTTCTGGTGTGATCACCAGTTACATCATCAACTGTACCTTTTGTCCGAAAAAAAACACTATCTGTTGTTGAGAATCCATGGGCTGCAGGAGTGGAATTGGTATCTGTTAATGACTCCAGGCTTTCTGCATTGTGTGATGTTACTGTAACAGGGTCTGAAAGAGGCAAAACAGCAGATTGGAATAACACACCTCCCCCCATTTTATTTATCTATTTAATTCATTTTAATCATAGATGTGTACACAGTCTGACTTGCGCTTCATGTTCGAAGGTGGTGTCAACGTATTTGGGTGGAAATTAAATCAATAAATTGACTGATATTCTTCACATAAGTCATCAGTCATCAGAATTTACAAATGGTGTTAAATGTACACACGACGCTTCAGTAATACCTTAAGTATTTTATCAATCATAAAGTTTTATTTCTTGGCCAACAGTCTAGATGCTTCTAAAGTGTTGTTAGTTTAGTCCACTGCACTTGACAAACATTGAGCTTGAGAAAGTAAAACATTTCAACAAGATGGACTTGTATATTTGCTTTTATAAGGAACCCCATATCTCAAATCAATTGGCGAATACAGATTGGACATTCTTTCAACGAGAGGTTCCCGGAGTCGCGATCCCCAGCATGGGACATAAAGCGATTTCAACATGACAAATGAAATGGGAAAATGTTTATGTTCTCAATAACACTGACCAAATAAAGGAAAGGAACATATCTTTTAAGCTGTGTTTGAAAAGTGTGCGCGCCAAATTTATATGGTTGAACCATCTCTGAGGGGCTGCCATTAAAGCTGTGGGGATGAACTCAAATCTGTACTGGTATGATCAACAGTTACATTATCACCTGTACCCTTTGTCCAAATGGTTTGACTATCGCTTGCTGAGAATCCAGTTGCTGCAGGTGTGGAAGTGGTATCTGTTAATGACCCCAGGCTTTCTTCAGAATGGGATGTCACTGTCATGGGGTTTGAAAGAGGCAAAACAGCAGACTCTAATTATGTTTTTTCCCCCAAGTTTATTTGTTTATACATTTATTTCATTTAAATCATGGATGTGCATTGATGTATTATCATGGCTTATCCAATAGCTGAGCTGCATTTAAAAGGTGTTCATTTGAATATAGTTAAACTGTTGGATAGCCAGTAACAACCACCACACTTGACAAACATTTAACCTGAAAAATTAGTGAATTTTGAGACTATGTGTTTGAAAGATGGTATTCTCATTGGATAGACATTTTCTTTTGTAATGAACCCCATATCTCAAATCTGCTGGCTTGCAAAGATGGGGTAATCTTTCAATCAGAGGTTCCCAGAGTGGGCTTTAGTGTCCCCCTGCAAGGGACATAAAGTGATATCAACATGTCAAATGAAATGAGAAAATGTTTATGCTCACAATAACAATGACCAAAAAAGGAGGGTTATTAAATGTATAACTCTTTTGAACTGTTTAACAAGTATGAATGCAAGATTTATCTGGTTGAACCATCTCTGAGGGCAATACCCACAGCCTTTAAAACTGTGGTGATGAACTGAAAACTTTACAGTATGTTTACTAAATTAACACCTCATCTAATTTTCATATTCATATTATAGTCAACATTCTCTAGTCTTTCATTAAAATCTCACTTATGAATTATCACAGTAAACAGGAGAGAAATGTACCATTTACCTTATTTTCAGATACCAGGGATATGATTACGGCCAACTTATTAAGTATATCAAATGCAATGCAGCTGTGCAGCAAAATGGCACCTTCAACCTGCCCCAAACTCAGTTAGTTTTTACAATATCATCGAGGCTGTACTACTCTTATCTATCCAACAGATTGTGCTCTCACTCTGTGACACAATGGACGTTGGGGCTCTGCATTACTTGTATTTGAACAGCCATTAAGAGCCAGAAGTGACTTCTGATGCCATTTTGTTCCTTTTTACACAAGGGCATATTTCATTTATTTATTCACCCATTAATTATCTGTACCTCTTGTCCTGCACTCAGAGTTGTAGGGGACTGGAGTCTACCTTAGCTGTCATTGGTTGAGAGGTGAGGTTCACTCTGGACTCGTCGCCAGCCAATCATATGTGGAAACATACGATCATTTATTCTCTCAATCACAACTCTGGGCAATTTTGGGTCTCCAATGAACTTACTGCGTGTTTTTGGACTGTTGGAAGAAAAACCCACACAGACACAGGAAGAACATGCAAAACTCCACCAGTTTGAATTTCACCAGGGATCCACCTGCTGTGATATGGAAGCGCTAACCAGTATGCAACCGCACCGCCCATATATATTTTCTTATTATTTCTAAATGTTTGTTGGCATAACTGATTTGGAAAGCAAAGCACGCCAGACCAATACCTTATCCAAGCAGGATGCATTGATGCAGAACACTTGAAGACAAATTATTAGCTTCATGTATGAATATTTATATTTACCTCTTGTAACTTGTACATTGATATCTTCAAAAGGTACGTGTCAGCTACAATATACTGATGTGTTTTGTGTTGTGCTTTGAGCTTGTTTAAAATCCGACCGACTTACTTACTTAGAGGAATCGGAATACCTCACCCGTTCGTAAGACCATGTTTGTCCTCACTGTGATGACAAACTCTCTCTCCAGAGTTGTGTGGCTGCTGTTGACAGTCAGTGTATAAACACCTGTGCGAGTATCGGTCGCCCTCCAGAGCTCCAGAGAGTCCGTCTCTGACACCAGTTCACCATCCTTGACAACACCGTGCAGCAAGTAGAACAATCATACTCAGATTAGTAATGAAATGAATGATCTCATATTGTCAGAGATGGCCAAGAAGTATGGAACCCTCAGAATGCAATTATTTTTTTCGTAAAGATTTTTCTGTTGTGATACATCTTTCGGCCACCAGAGATATTTTGTTGTCGTGAAAATGCCTGAAAGGCATTTCTGCATTTTTGGGATCATCTTTTTTCTCTCTCTCTCTTCCTTTGTTGTCTATAAGCCCGGGGGGGAAGTGAGATTTTCTAAATACTTGTTGTTGTAGCACTGATCCCTCCAGCTGGGCTCTGTTGTCAACAGAAGTTCATACCCAGGTATTGTGTATTAGCAATTGATGTCAGTGGTAAATTCTTCTTTTGGATAGAAATGTATTAAATGTGCTAATTTGCTTTTTGGAAAAATCTAGTGCTCATAAAATGGGATTCATTTAATAATTTTTGAAAATAAAGTCACAACAAGAATAAAGTTTTGCAAACAACACAAAACTGCAATAAAACAAATAAACTTGTCAGAAAAAAAATCACGTATCATATATATATATATATACATATATATATATACATATATATACTATATATATATATATATATAATATATATATATATATATACATATATATACTATATATATATATATACTATACATAGATGTATAAAATTATACCTTTTTTTTTTTTTTGCAATTATAGAAAAAGTTTTGTCTTGTGGCAGAATTAAATTAAAATTACATTCAGGATATCACAGGATCAGCCCAAGATGAAAAAAGAACTATCTGACTTGTTTGATGGGACTTCCATAGAAAGAGATATCTATCTTTTTTTTCCTCTTTACCTTTGTCCACCTGTACTGGGCTCTGGCAGATGATGTGCAGTGAATTGTCACATTTTCTCCCCTGGTGACTTCAACAGGGCTGACTTTATCACACATGACGCTCAATTCTTTGAGTGGGGAGCAAAAAAACAAGGTGAAATTGATTTCAACTGACAAAAATAATATATAGCAACATGAAGAGAAGCACAGCATGTGTAGCATTCATATAAACATACAAAAGATTACATTTTGGAAGTAATCCATGTAAAGATCTTTTTTAATCCCTTAAGGAATAATAATATAAATTTCAAGTCAAACACATTCATAAATCCTTTCTTGCAGTTAGTAAAGAAACTTGCTTTGAAGTAAACACCTTTTAAGTTACAGCTGTGTACTGATGCAATCGGAGGCAATGTCAAAATATGCCATGGATGTAGTTTATAGCCATACTGTATGTTGTTCTGTACATTATTACATCTGGTTGAGACATCCAGTAATATTTGCTGCTTACCTTTGATCTTAAGATTTATTTCAGCTGAGATGGAACCAAATGGAAATGTTGCAAAGTTACAAATGTAAACGCCACCGTCACTGTCGCTGATATTCAGAAGCTTTAGAGAGGAGCCTACAAAATTGCCCCCGTCGTTGATTATCTGGATAGAAACGTTGGGATTAAATAGATTGTACCCTATATTTGGTGTGTACAGTGCAAGCTTTGTTCTTCTAGTTACCCCCTTTGACCATTCTGTACTGATAATGCTGACGCCAGTTTGCTGGCTGGTGTTGAAAATACATGTCATCGATATGTTCTGGCCCAAAACTCCCTCCATTGATTCATTGTGGATTACAGCATAGTTCTTGAACCCTGTCAAACGCACGGCAGAAAAGAAAAGTGTAAGCCAACAATCATTTTGAAGTTGATATCAAAAGCTGCAGTGTACTGGGGTTCACATTGACAAAATAGTAGCTAAACTGAGGCAGCTTGTTTCACCTTGCTGAATATCTCATCTTGGCTTTATATTATTTGAGGAATGCAGATATGGTCCAGAATTACCTTGAATACTGGAGGCAAGAAAGAGAAGAGAGATTGCTGTTCCCAGTGAGCTTCTGGCCATATTATGTGCTCCCCAAACTTATTAAAACCAGTCAAGTTAAATCCTTTGAGACACTGAACAAAGAAAGAATAGATAACTTGAGAGCGATGACTGCCTGACAGAACAGGAAGCCACAGTGTGATCATGCTCTGGGTTATACGTGCAGCTCTCCAGCTTTGCGGTGAAAATCTGTTTCCAAGTTGTTATTTGGTCTGAACAAACACACGGCAGTCAGAGGTAACCTATTTCATTACAAATGTCATCCATGAAGAGAGGCAGAGAAATGTCAAAGGATCCCTAACAGTGGAATATGCATTTACTATTGTTGACGACTGTCTGTCATTTTCATGGCATTTGCATAAAAAAGGAAAAATAGAGGTGTTGTGGTGGTGCAGTCACACAGCAAGATGGAGTTTGCACGCTCAGCCCTCCTGCAACCCTTACTGCAGGATAAGCGTAGATCATGAATGAATGAAGGAATGGAAAAAATAAACTGTAAGCAAATACAAATTTAGAAATGCATTTGAGCACTATGGTTAATGCCAGTGTCCTCTATTCTGACCTTTGATCAGGAGCATCACAAATTTTACCAATCGTGAATTTAGCAAACATTTGGTTATTATTTATATAGCACATTTCATAAATTCTATGCTACTGATAATTAAAGAACAGTGCGCCAAAGCAAAGATCAGTCAGGCAGAGGACTAGAGCAGCACAACGAGACGCTTGAGTAAAGGGCAACGTAAATGGAAATTACCGGTTGAGGAAAGGGAAACTCGAAGATGAGAAAAACTACCCTGCGAAGAGGAACTTTAAGTAAAAGTCAGGCAAAAAATCTGCACCTTAATAACCTCCTTGATTGTGGTGAAAATTAACTTTTGCAGGTGTGCTGCAAAGACATGAAGAGAACTGGCATTCCCTGGAAATGTGTCTGTTGATCAGTTCAGAACAACTTAAAATGTCTTATCTATCTTTTCCTATTGAGTAGCTACACAAAAAATGATAAAAGAAATGAAATGAAACTGGACCAAATTATAAACCTAATTCTTCCAGCCCTGAGGTAATCTTGCATTATTTGCTGTTTCACTGTCCAAGTCTGGCTCATACACAGCATGTGTGTTAGATCCGACATAAAAAGGTCTTAATCCCACCCAGTGTGAGCAATCATTCGGATAATATCACTTCCACATTGACGGAGTGATGCGTCAAGGTAGCACTTTGTACTCCGACTTGAAGTATAAAACCAGAATATCTATGAAACCCCTGGATCATAAGACCCAGTGCCTACATGGCCTCCATTCTCTCTGGACCGTCCTTTTTACACTTAAAACATACTTCTTTTACTTTCTGTTTTTCCCTCCCTTCAGGGGTTGCCACAGCAAATCAACCTCCTCCATCTAACCTTATTCTCTGTATCCTTTTCTCCCACGTGAACTAACTCCCTGTCCTCTTTCACTATATGCATAAATCTTCTCTTTTTTTCTTCCTCTAGGTCTCCTGCCTGTAAGTTCCAGCACCAGCATCCTTGTACCAATATGTTCTCTATCCCTCCTCTGTACATGACTGAACCATCTAAGTCTGGCTTCTTGAACCTAATCTCAAAACATCTAGCATATGCAGTCCAAGTCTAAAATACTTCTCTGCATACAGGACAAACAAACAGAGAATCTCTGATAAGACACACAAAATAATAATCATGAAAAAAGATATATATAATTTTTTATCATATGGAAATTTTCAATTTTCTCACTTTGAAATTATTCCACTCAACTACTACTTCTGAATTTCAAGCTGTTCTTTGGCTTTGTTGATTTCAAGGATTCTTTTATTCCTGTTTTTTTAGATATTTCCGTTTTGCGGCTGATAAACTGCATAATGAAATATTAATGTGTGCCAATGTCACATTGCACCTACTTAATATTTCTTGCATCGAATATGACAATTCAGTTGAGATAGTTATTGTTTTAACGCCCAACAAGAAGCTGGTCCTACCTGGGCTCTCTACCAAAACCATGCAAGGATATTATTCAGGCCAAGTTCTAGCTCTATGCAATGCATAACTCTTACTTCTTCCTTATCCACTGTCATTGATTCACGTTGCTCAGCCGAAGTGAGATTAAGGCTGAGCAATGTTAGACGGTGATGTATTTCTTCAAAGACTGTCTCAAAGCTGGGAGCAAATGAATCAGAGTGTCTCTGAGTACCATGCCTAACTATTGCTTATTTTAAAAACAAAGAGTGTTGCTTTTTTTTTCTTCTGTCTTTAAATTAAAGGGTACATCTTAATGTATTCATTCCACGAACATGTCAATTTTTTTTTTTTTTTTTTTTTCTCAAATGTCCTTCAGGGACAATTTTAGAGAGTGTTCTTGTGAACAAGCGATATTGTTTTCAAAAGTATGGCTGCGTTTTGTTTGTTTCATTAGTTGTATACTCAAAGGGAAAGCTACCTGTTATTTTTAGAGCAAAAATGCCGTTATCCAAAAATCATGCTTGCCTTTCAGTTCTCTTGATCTCTCCTTCACATATTATGACCCCCCCCCTCCATTTATTATGAACATTCCCAGTAGCTCCTGCGATACATTCAGCTGACTGACAAATTTCCACTAATATTGTCTGCATGTCCTTAATAACTCAACATAGGCTTTCCAAAACCCACTGTTATTTCTTGGAACATTGCCTCATTGAGTGATCCAAGAGGAATGACAAGAACAAAATCTTGGGCAGGCGAGCATTACAGTCTCTTTTCCTTTCATCTCTTTCCAAAGTCCTGTACCTTGAAGTCAAAGGAAGTCTATTCAGCCTTATAGTAGGATAATTATCAAGAAATATTTAACTTTACTGGTTCTATATTTACTGATTCAGTCTGCGTGAGGTGAAGGAAGAGAGAGTGCAGTGACCTACTGGTGCACCCTGCTTCTCCTGCACCCACTAATGGCTCCACATTGAGGTCACGCCTGCTCTGAAGTCTCCGGTGTGCCTCAATTCCCCTGTGACCTGCAGCAAATGTGACAATTTGCAACACATTGCAACAGAACACTAATTATTCATTGTGTGCATGGGTGTTTTGTGCTTGTGTGTGTGTGTGTGTGTGTGTGTGTGTGTGCGGGGGGTCATCGGTGCTGGATGAAGAAATGTGAACATTTATTTCAAGATAGATACGAAACAATGCAAAGAGTGTGGATGCAACACACAGTTTGACTGCAATTTCTAGTAAATATGATATTGAATCATGAAAAGGACACAAGTATTATAGAAAGATCTGTGTGTAAGCAGCACGTTATCGTGTAGTTGTTGCCGGTGCAGCTGATTCATATACACTGTCACAACTGTATACAGGGACATCTTGCTCATTTTGATTGGTTGCGCGATGATTAAAGGGAGAAGGGAGAAATGTTCCTGATTTTTTTTTTTTTATTTTATTGTAATGATATGGTATTTACATGAAACAGCAAGAAATGTGGTTATTCACACCCCTGTACGCTGCACATACTAAACACTGTTGTCCCGGTTGGTGATTATTGCATGCATCTATAATATTTACAACTCAATCTATAATTTTTACAACTCTTTTTGCATGTTAAACAGTACTGCAGGGCAGCGCAGTGGTTAGCGATTCGGCCTCACAGCACAAAGGACCCCTGTTCAATTGTGTGGAGTTTGCATCTTTCCAGTTTCCTCCCACAGTCCGAAAACATGCAACAGGTTAATTAGAAAAATTGTCGAGATGTGCGAATGAGATAGTGTATGGTTTTCTGTCTGTTTCTGTGGCCCTGCGATTGACTTGCAATCAGTCCAGGTCCTCTCGTCCGTTGGCAGCTGGGATAGGCTCCAGCATCCCCCGGGAGCCTGAGGAGGATAAGTGGTAGACAATGGACGGATGGATGGCACTACACTTATCAAAAAATTCAAATCAAGTCAATTCACTGATTTAAAATGATTGATATTGTTTTTGTATTTGCTGGAAATCATGTGGTATTGTATCTCGTGTGATTCGGAGTTACTGGAGTGGGGACTTCGAATGTTGGGAATATGGCAGGATACAGAGGGAGAAGGTGTATATACTGTGTGTCTAGGAGACCAGGTGGAAAAGTAACAAGGCTAAAAGCTCAGGAGCAGGTTTTAAACTGATCTATCTTGGTATTGATGGGAAGATAAATGAAGTAGGTGTTCGAAGGAGTTTAAGAATGTTCCGGATGTGAAAAAACAGTCAGACAGAGGCATGATTCTGAAGCTAGAAATTGATGCTCAGTGTTCTTAGTGACAGGTAGGATGTGAATTAGCCGACAATGAGAAAGAGATATGAGTTTGAAGTGATGAACATTTCCAGAGGTGAGAAATTGGTAACGGGTGCAGACTTTGTTGGACATGTGGGTCCAGTCAACAGAGGTGATGAGAAGGTGACGGGTAGGTTTGGTACCCAGGAAAGCAATGCGGAGGGACAGACAGTGGTACGATTTGTGAAAAGGATGGCAATGGCTGTAGTGAGTGCTTTCTTCCAGAAGAGGAGGGAACATGGGGTAATGGGAGCAGAGGTAGGAGCACACAGGTGGATTACCTCTATGTATACAGATGACATTGTGATCTGTGGTGAGAGCGAGGAGCAGGTAGAGGGAAATCCAGAGAGTTGGAGGTACTGTATGCCCCGGAAAGGAGACAAATGAAGTTTAGATGCAGCAAGATGGAATGCACATATAAAAAATGAGAGGGACGAGACCAGAATCCTGTCTTAAACCTTGACGCCAATTGTGGTTTATTATCTTTAATATCTTTATTATTCTATGCCTGCTAATCTGTTGCTATTTTTTGATTTAATTTCTTTCTGTATGGAGCATCAGGGACCACTAGATTTCCTCTGGAATCATTAAAGTATTTCTGATTCTGAATGGTGCAGTTACAGGAAGGGGGGGGGTTCAGGAGGTGGAGGATTTTAAATGCTCAGGGTCAACAGTCGAGTAGAACAGACAGGGAGGACAAAAAGCAAAGGAATTTGTACAAGCAGGTTGGAACGGGTGGAGAAAAAGTAACGCGAGTAATGTGTGATGAAAGTGTATCATCCAGAATTAAAAAGGAAAGGTACAGAAGACGCTGGTGAGGCCAGTGGTGTTGCATGGTTAGATACCAGTGGTACTATGGAAAAGACGGGACGTAGGGCTGGAGGGAGCAAACATGAAGATGTTCGGGTTCTCTTTGGGAGAGATAGTACTGTCATGTACAGTGGAGGGATGGTGAATATCTGGGAGAAGAAAAGCTGAGGTGGGAAGCCCAGAGGACGACCAGAGAGGACATTTATGATGTAGTGAAAGAGGTCAGGAAGTAAGTTGGAGAAAGAGAAGAGGATGCAGTGGATATGGCTAGATGGAGCCAGATGATTCGGTCGACTGCTAAGGGAACCGTTGAAAGGAAAAGATGATTTCTGCAAGCCATGATATGTGGCTATTGCAGAACCATTAGACTGATCTGTCAAGAGAGGCATCTGGGCAAGTAAACATGGCTGAAGCTTCATGACAAATCCTCCAGCTGCCTGTTTCTCAGAAATATCCCGAAGAACCGTAGTATAAGGAGTGAGGACCCTTTTTTTTCTTAAACCACCTTCCTCCAAGACTAAAAATGTAAAAGCCAATTTGCAAGACCCAGAGGGTAAAAGGACAGGACATCCCAATTAAATTGTGACACGTACAATTTTTAAACGACTGAGTGGAACTAAGGTTGACCACATGCTAATCTGTGAGGTCATTAGCCGGAGAAATGGTGTAATTAAAATGCAGACCTGCTGGTGGTGCTAGATGAGAAGTCAGCAGAGTCAGACTAAGTCATAGGTGCTGTGACTATCAATGTCTCTTTTGCATTTCCTGGCAACCATCCCACAGGTCAATATATTTCACCCAAAAAGTGAGCCTCTAGTTGAAGCCAGAGGGAAATAAGGGAGGGGGGTCAATAAAGTCAGAAGACTCCATCCTTCCTGGGTCACAGATCTGTCTTCTGCAATTTCATGGCATCTGCATCAGATAGTTGTTGAGATATTTTAAGTCAACATCAGAGGGCTGACCGACCCTAGGCTTCTGGTTTCTCAGGCACGTCCAAATAAGAGACTATCGAATAATCTGAAAAGGTGGCTTGGATTGCCAATTGACAGTTAACAACACGCACACATATAAACACATATACAGTATGTACAAATATATCTCTCTCTATATATGTATACATAGAAATATATTAGGTGTTTGCATGTTCCTCTTTTGTCCGTCTGGGTCTTCTCTGGGGTCTCCCTTTCCTTCCCCTCCATTGCAACATGCAGTAGGTTAATTGGAGACCCCGGCCAGTCCAGGGTGAACTCAGAATCTTTCCCACTGACAGCTGCGTAGGCTCCAGTCCCCCTGCAACCCTGACTGATAAGTGGGATAGATAATTAATGTATGAATATATACATTATGTGTATGTTAGTGCGGGTCTTACTGAACTTGCCAGAAAAGTACCATCGTGCATGTACACAATTTTTTTTCCTCCCTCATTCACCTTTCTTGTGGAAAACTGATGAATGGGAGCAACATAACAAACGTGCCTGTGGCTGAAAATCTTGAAGATTTTAAACAACTTGAACACAACTGAAAGAATAAGGTTTTCCAAGAGCCTGGTGGTGGTTTCGTAACATGTCAGTATTGTTCACAATGGGCTGCAGACTGAATAAAATATGTGATATGATATAATAATGATGGGATAATAATTACAATAATGGACGGGATAATAACTCCTCTAATCACTTATTCACTTTTCCAATTAAAAAAAAAAAAATGAAATCGATACAAAACTGTAACGCGATGAGGGAAAAAAAAAACTTTCAAATGTCACTTTTTTGTGACTAATTAAAACCAGCAAAGACAGCAAAGCTCATCCTTTTCATGGCTGTTGATTTTTAAATGCATCAGCATCCGACGATTCAGCGGCATGGAAAATATACTACATGCAAAAAGAACCCAATGTATTTGTAATCTGACATGCTGATAGACAAATTCCTGCAAATGTGATTTTCCCCTGGAATAGACAAGACAATATAACCCCTGCAAGATTGGATTTGAATTGAAGTGTTGCAGAAAAGTGTTGTTTAGTTGCTAATCAAACATTTAAGTCTGTGAAATGAATGTAGAGCTTGAAGGATGGTGGAGTGAACCATGTGAAACTCAAAAGCAATGTGGAAACATTAGCAATAAATCTTTCTTTTCCTATTAACAATACCCAGATGCATGTACATTTCTGAATAACAACAACAAAGTAGGTCGGCGAGAAGTTAATATTCAGAGGCCTTTCTTTGTGGAGTTTGCATATTCCCCCCCGTGTTTGTGTGGGTTTCCCCCCGATTTCCTCCCGCAGTCCAAAAACAAGCAGTAGGTTCATTGTGCACTCTAAATTACCCAAACGTGTGAAGGAGAGGGTGAATGGTTCTACCTCAATATATGAACCTGTGATCGACCGGTCCAGGGTGAACTTCATCTCTTGCCAAATGACAGCTGGGATAGACCACAGCCCTACAGCAGCCCTGACTGCCGCACAGGCTTTACAGATAATGAATGAATGAAACTTCAGGATGACCAGAGTAGAAGTAACCGGAAGGCTGAACAGAGAACCATCATGGTGACTAAAAATATACAAATCAACAGAACTACAAAGCAATCCCAAAGGATTTAATTGTGCCGAGAATATATAAATCCACGACCACACAAACCAACAGATATCGTGACTTCTTGACAATAGTTTACATAACAAAAGAGCACGAATTATATGGGGTAGACAACTCCCTCTCCTCTCTATCCTGACAAGCCCTGACAAAAGAGAAGCTCATAAAACAACCACACTTAAAAAAAAAAAGTGTGCTGGTTTGCTCAGAGAAAAAACATTTTCTTAAAAAGCTGTCAAAATGCCACTCCAAAGCCTATAATCCCCAATTATTTCTTTGATATGAATGAATATCTCTGAAAAATAAAAGCCTACATGGTGAAGGAAAGTAAATGTGATGGCAAACTAGAACTTCATAAGCACATTTTCTTCTTTTTCATGCTTTGCTGCACAACAAATACATTAACATCAAGCTACTTTCCTCCTCCGGTGAAGAGTTTATTTGGAATATCTTATTGAGCTACTAAAAGGCAAGGCATTTAATTCCTTTGATTATCTTAATTCTCTATATTGTCTGTCATTTATTCCCTGCAATGTGAGAGGCATGTCTCTCTTTTAAGTGTCTGATTCAGTTAAAATGATCTCCTTGAGAGCAGAAATACGTTTCAGAAATTTTTGGTAAGTTGTGTTTTTGTTTGGAGTTGATCTTAGCTCGAGCATGTGGGCTAATGAGCCAGATTCTGGGTGTGACGTCAAATGCCTTGAAGAAGAACAAAGTGCTGATTTTTTTTTTTTTTTCTTTTTCTTTTTTTTGTATTTACTCTGATGTCTCAAGGCTTCTTACTTGAATACAAGTCCTCTGAGATTCAGTGCATTGAAGAAGAACTAACCCAACAGATGAGAACCTCAGGCACTGACTGTTTGCTCATTCCTGCGCGCAGCTCCATTGTGTTCGACCCCTAACTCAAACTTGCACTTGTCTTTCCCTCTAGCCATCTGAAGCTGTCTCTCTCTTGAACGTCATCCATTGATTAGGATTAGGAATGAGCTTCGACTCTCTGGAGACGATTTCATGTGAGGCTCTGTGAATTGTCCTAATTTATCATCAGGTCATTAACCTCCGCCTGATACTCTCAACTGTTCCCAAAAGAGGAATACAACTTCTTTTCAAGAGGGCAGCATATCCCGAAACTAACGTCAGTGTTGGGAAATAATACTTATTGATGTGTTTAGACTTAGTGACCCTGTGAGTCATTTCAGGGCAAGTTTGATATGTCTCCTGTCCCCTCCACTTTTTGCCAAACACAAACATTATCCACTTTGATGAAGGGTTGTCTTTTGACATGTTGAATTGGTTCCTTGTCTCTTAAATCGCTTGTTGTAATTTTGTTCTGATGATGGCTGCAAACCTTGAACATATGAAGAACAATTGCATGTCGCCTGTCGTGGACGAGGACCTTCATTCATTTATCCATCCGCCGTCTGCCGCTTATCCTGCACTCAGGACCTGAGTGCTGTGAGGCTGAAGCGCTAATGACTGCGCCACTGTGGACAAGGACCTGATGCAACAAAAGATGTTCAACAGCACCCAAAGCCGAAAATATATTTTCCAGGTTCAGATCTTACAAAGACACACAATAAGCACTTCCTGTGACTCAATCTGCTATTCCTTGGAGCTGAGAAACTGCTGGAGGGCTGTAAACCATGAGAGTGCAGTCAATTAGCTGCAGATGTTCTTAAACTGCACTACCAGAGTATGAATCCAACGAGAAGCTGGTCACGGCCACTCCAGAGACGGGCGGCATTCTGTTGATTAATACGCCACAGTTAGAATATTCTTGGAGAAAATCTAATGCCTCTGAAAAATTGTTCTGCTCTGAGTTTTCCTCCGCATAGTTACAGTTATCTTCCTGGAATCGTCCCACAGCGCGGAAGGGGGCACCTATGAACGTTATTTGACTGCACAAGCGAAAAGAGATTAAATTTAATGTAGTTCTGAACTGTGTGTGCACGCGTATGTATGCTTCCATGTTTTTCAGGGGTAGTTAAAAGCAGACAGTTCTCTAGTTTTTCCTTTCAATCCAATCTAATCATAATAGAGGTGGTGTCTGAATGACCACGGCAGCTCTCACTCTGCTAGTTACATTTGATTGCCTCTTGATGTGCTCCGGTTGATATTTAGTGTGTAGGGACATTAGCAGCACAATGAGAGAAGACAGTGACTTTTTCTGTCTTTTTTTTCCCCCTTTCTTCCCTTAAAAATTGAACAAACCTGCGAAACAAGAAAGTGACATTCTTCTCTCCAGCAGGGCAGTGCCATTTTACGAGGACAAATCCTCACGGATATAAAAGTCTGAATACAGAAGACTGATGCGGACTTTGTTTAAATGAGAAACCTAAATACTTTATCTATTTATGTTTTTGTGTGAGCATGTTCATGTACGGTAATCAAAGTCTTCGTCTATGAAAGATGACTTTCTCTCGAGCGTTTCACGCTCTTTGGATGTAATTCAAGACAGAGGGGTGTGGTTATTAAACGTGTTTCGTAGTCACACTGACAGTAAAGAAGGTCAGCTAATGTATCCACAAAGACAAGTCATATATAAAACTGCAGACTAAGCAAGCTCAGCTTTCTGTGGTCCACCCTGACTTTCACCACTGAGAGGAGATGCCAACAAGGCAGCAGTGTTTGGAGTGACATAATGCTGCTCTGCTGGCATGGAATGATGGAGTCACATTGAAACATGACTCATTATCCTTGTGGCTACTTTCACTTTGACATCTTTTGCCGTCCACCTCCACTCGTCATCGTGATTATCTCCACTTCAGCTCTTTCCGACCGACCGACAGATCTACGCTCAATATCAGCCCTCTCAACCACTATTAATATGAGGATTTCCCTCCTGATTGCAGACTCCAATAAGTTTTATATTAAATATCACAATGCCGCCCTATTCTTTTGTCATAAAATGAAAGTAATAAGGGCGAGAAGAGAACAAGATAATAAAAGTGATTGTGTTGATGGTTTGTAGTGTATCTCACCAATATAGACTATAGAGACATATATTGAAATAAAGCAAATGGTCGTCTTGTTAATTTCCGACTAGTTACAATTTTTTTTTGCCATAGTTGTGTTGATGCGATCTTCTATTTCATTATGTGCCAGCCATAAAACCAGAAGTGGAGGTGAGATCCAAGGTTTTATTATTTTCTTAAGCACCCTGGGTTGCACTTGGCTTATAGAGTTGCTGGATTTTGAAAGCTGTCTTTGATTTTGAAAGTTATTTGAAGCATTTGTAAAAACAACAAACTAAAAAAGTTTTAATTATTACTTATTTAAAGTATGACTTATTTATTTGCTATTTTGGGAAATAAATATCCACTCCTGTCATTCAAGCCTGCAACTCTCCATGTAAGATCATTTTCACCAGACTGCAAAACGGACAATCAGATACGTCTTTCATCGGTTGTGATTTGGATTGTTGTATGTGGGGTTTTAACATTAAAGTTGGTGCATACTTTATCATAAGTCAGAGAGAGGATTCTGAATTCCCCTCTGAGTGACGCTCAAAGCACACAGGGTTGACTTTGACCTCAGGCTAATCACAGAACAATTAGCAGATTGGCACACCTTTGCGCTGTAGACTGTCACAGCACGGTAGGGAGGATCTTGTCTGAACCATCAGAGAGGAGGAAAAAAAAAACCAAACATCCGCTGCCTGTACTTGCAGAAATCTCCCACACCCATTTGCAGAGTTCCGCGCAGGACAAATACCCAATCCGTCTTCGTTGTAAGTGATTTCAATT
This sequence comes from Fistularia tabacaria, assembly GCA_901007705.1. Lineage (NCBI taxonomy): Eukaryota > Metazoa > Chordata > Actinopteri > Syngnathiformes > Fistulariidae > Fistularia > Fistularia tabacaria. The sequence continues at coordinate 23,035 of CAAKHD010012168.1, forward strand.
TTCTACTGTCAGTGTCACATTTACAGGTCTGTTTACACACGTTCATATCTTAGCGAGCACTGACACGTTCTGGGACACACTTACAGATCAGCTTAGGAAGGCTCAAATTGAGATACAATAATGTTCCTCGCAAAATATATTCAATATGCACGTTTTTTTTTTCTTGCTCCGGTATGAAACTGTGTAGTTGTGTTTGGCCAGTATTGGTTGGCCCATGGGTTTTATCAGTGGTAGTTTTCTTGCTAAATGGGGGAATAGATATCATCATTAGTGGCCAGATTTCTGGCACGCATACCTGCCCTATGTGTGCATGGGAATTCCTGTAGATTTTTTGAAAGAGGAAAAAAAAAATCAGGTTCTGCCTTGGAGAGGGTGAGCAATCCGAAGACCTTCATATCTTTCATTGACAAGCATCATTAACTTTCTCTTGCAATTTTTGCCAAAGTGGTGATCTTGGGTCCATCTTTGATTCAAAAGGTCTTGGATATTCCGTATCCGGCCTTTGAACTGACTCCAGTCAAGTGCTTTCATCACCTATTTCAAATTATGCCTTTGGGAAATCGCTTCACCTCAACCTAAATTGCCCCTTTACACCATCTCTTCCTGAATACCCACTCTTGTTTTGGAATGCAGCGTGGGGCCGAACGGCTGATAGGATGTTCATTTACAAACATATTTGGAACTTAGAATGATGCGCCTGCGTATCGGATTTATAATTCTCTAAACCGCTGCGCCCACCTGCAAACACTATACGCATCTTTTCTTTGACCCGTAAGACATTTAGAGTTGTGAAAAACCAAGAAACAAAAACATTGCAGCTTATTTCGTGTTGTTCACAATTGCATAACCTTTTGGATACAGGCCTTCGGGATACCAAAAACACCCAAGTCCAAATCACACTGCTCTTTTCATCTTTTTATAAAAAGCCGCCAGACAGCAAATGGGACGTCAAATATAATAAGACATTAGACGTTTGCGGCAGTACAAAGCGGAATCTATGTCCGATTCTTCTACCCACATTGAGCCCGCTTATGCAACCTACACTATTCTGGCTTCGGCAAGCAGCCAGTTCGACAGCTCGTGGCAGCAGCTACTGCACTTCTAGCGTATGCATGCTGAGAAATAGCGTGGTCATAGTGTATGCATCCTGGGTTCCAGCTGGTTGGAGAGCTGCCACATTTCATCTGGCTTGATGCCACAGCAACATATGGACAATAAGGGCATACAGGATGTTAGATAGTTGACTTCAAAAGATCCAATAATACAGTCATTAAAATGGATTTATTTCCCAATGCCTCTTTTGTTCTCTTGAAGACAGACATACATATACATACGTTTAAGGACTTTGAAGGGTCGCTTTTATACCCATATATCTGTCAATTCTCATCCAGAGCAAGATCAGGTAAAGATGTTCGGGGAGTAGATGAAGGCCATTAATCAAACGTATCTGCATATTTATTGGTTATTTGTTTGCCCCCTTTGTTGCAAATTCCATTTGTAGGGGCTTTTTTTTAACATATTTATTGTTGCCTGGGGAGAAAATTGTTCTAAACACATTTAATGCACTGCTAACTGAGCTTTTATTTGTTCTCTTTTAGTTTTATTTCATTCTTTGCCCTTGTTTAATAGCACCAATGAATATTTATGTATCTTTTTTTTGTTCTTTTTTGCACTCAAGGAGCCTTCTACATTTATACATTTTTGTGATTATTGTTTACCCCTCTGTGTTTTGCAGTTTCAAAGTAAAATGACTACAGCACAAAGGAACATGCAGATTTGATCTTCCAATACTTTAACCATGATTTCAGGAGAGTATCAATCTCCTGTATTCGATATCATTATTTTTATGCTAAGTGTGTCACACTGACAAACCAGCTGAAAGAAAACCCCATACAAGCTGTTAGATATTCATTCATTCAGAAGCAACCGTTTCATCCAGGTTGAACTTTTATTAAAACAGGTATTAAAAAGGATGTTGACTTATAGAACTGCGCAACGTGGAACTGGAGAGAATCGTATAGTAGGGGTGATGAAGCGGCTCGGTGTGGTAAGCAAAAGGCGAGTGAATCAGAATCAAAACAGCTTACAAGCTTGAACATAGGTGAGCTGAGGAAAAGCACAGCAAGCAAGAAACATAAAAGAAAGGAATAGATAAATAAATAAAGCTAAAAAACCCATCGGAGGCTGAAGTCCGTCTACCACTGAGTGTGAAGAGACAGCCAGACGATACTGGAGGGAAGTCTGCATTCTCACACTGCAGATGTGATGATTAGAGATGCTGGGGTGCTAGCAGCCAGGGCGCTGAGAGTCAAGCCCACCAGGAAGAAAGGGCTTACATAGAAACCACACAGAGACAGACAAAACTCACAGGGGCATGAAGGGAATAAGGAAAAACAAGAAGAGGGGCCAATGGGATTCATACCATTTTTGCAGTGAAGTGTAAAAACAAACAAACCATATAGCTCTTCACGTATTAAACATTGTGAGAAAAGATATCCATACCATGATTTTTTTTTCGTCTATTTTTTGTTTTCCATTCTGACGTTGCAATGTGTTTACTCGAGTCTGACACACTCTGACTCTGAAGCCTTGTTGGTTTGTGGAAAAACATCATTTTCACGGTCAACTTTCAGCTTCTGCTTTGACTCCGTAATGTTCAGTTTTGTTTCAGTTTGGTGGCAGGAGCCTCATCTGACAAGTCTAAGGGTGACAGGAGAGCAGCTGCAGTCCCTCATGCGCTCAGTGCTGCTGTTCTGTAAGGGCATGAACTCGCCGTACTCACAATGAAGCACCTCGATAACAGTATACTCCAGAATAAGTCTTAAGGATTTCTGAAGCTGGGGCAATTTTCAATTTATTTTCTGTCATCTGTGCTTCACTATAATTACTATCTGACATTTGTTTTGTTGCTTATATTATTTCTCGAGTGGCGAAACCCTTTTTGACTCTTTGTACTTCGCATTCTCATGAAGGCAAGACATGGTTATACCCATGTTAGCGGCGCCTCTGCACAGAAATGTATCCCTTTTCTGTGGAAGGGTTCAGATTTTCATCGCTTTTATTTTCTTTTTTTAAACTTTAAAAACTAAGTGCCACAAACACAAACTTTGTGACCTATGAGCGGGTCATGTCTCCAATCAGATGAATTAGATTGAATTGTGGGGTCCAAACGGCTTCACTCCTTGAAATATATAGCTGCTACCAGTACAAGTGCGGCACATGTCATTGTGTATGTAATACATTCTCCCGAGAAACTCAGCACAACCAGCAAATCCCTCACCACCGCTCTGTGCAGATAACTGGGGCTATAAAAAAAACAAATACAGTGCCTCATAAACTGTGAGACCGCATCAGATAATAGTGGAGACGGTCTGCAACCATTATGATGAACTGAAGCAACCTCTTACTTTGGTATCTATTTTTTTTTTTTTTTTTTTTTACCAAGATATTAACATATGAGTCATTGTTTTACAACTTGAACATGGTGGTCATACAGGGTGAACGCAGGCTTTTCAAATTCACATTTTTATTTTTTTATTTTTACTCATTTCCACGTCACGTCCACAGGACTGATTTTGAAATCACGGCACAATTGCTAAATGTTAACTGATCCCAGATCAAATAAAAAGCTGTTAGATATTACCTCAAAATTAAAGTTAAAGAAAACTAATAACAAAAAATATAGTTAAGGCATTGTATAAAAATGAACTGCAACTCATCTTAAACTGACCAAGAATTACATTGAAAATGTAGAGAGACATAACCAAAAAAGAGTTTGCCAGGGAAAAAATTCAAAACCACCAGGGCTGAAGATTACTGACTGAAGTGTGATTATCTCTGCTCAAAACTTTGCATACATTGCAAAAAACAAAACAAACCAAAACAAACTTTTATATGAATATGTAATGACAGACATTGCTGTTTGATATCCGACCCAACTGGGTACCTTGCACGTACAAACATGCATTAGATTATGTTCCACACAGTTGTGTTTGCTCAAGGAGTCGGACGGTTGATGAAAGAGCGGCGGCTGCAATGGTTCATGAGTATAAATGGGCTACAAGACAGCTTTGACTTTTTTAATCAATGGCCATAGCGCTCAAAACACACTAATTTGAGGTTTGGTAACTACATGTGATACAGTATTTCGAGTCGACTCTGCTCACTTGGAGCTGTCAAGGTTCATTGCAGATGATGAGAGCCCTCGCTTCCCCAAGGTCAGGCAACACTGCCTCCATGTTTTTGAGAACTCAACTGTTGCCTTCATGAGTCATGATTTCATTACATGTGGAGTCAGTGCAAATCATGAGGTGAGGTCGAGGACAAGAAACGCCGTCTACTGAATTTCAACACTAACCGATACACTGCAAATAAATCCTGAAGAATAATCTACCAACTAACAAACCGCTTTTTTTTTCCTCACACTAATATTACTAGTCTGACTATCAATCTATACGTCACGTAGTGCGGCATTCTCTCATACATTGAGTACTGACCACAACTGCGGAAGGGTTTTCCAGACACAAATACCAAACATGTTCTCTCACGGTGTGGTGCAGAGAAGGCTACAAGATGAAATTCGATATCAAGGTAGATAAAGGCTCGAGACAGATCCTAGTCAACATCATGGTGGGTGTTGCATCGCGGCGCGATGAATTGTTGTGCTGTCAATATACCTACAGACCAGCTGTTTGGTAGAAAACTGTGTGTCAGGAAAATCTCACTGTCAATCACAAGTTGCAAGTTTATCTTTACGGAAATAGACGGGTCATCGCTTTAATTTGCCTTCTTTGCGAAAGAACCCTGCCATGTAGCATTCAGGGCGTCACTGAGTGGAGGCAACCACCGCAGCATCCTCGGCTCCGGATCAATCTCTGCTGCCGGCAACTTTTGGGGAAGCGGTGCAGTTTATTCAATTTACAGTGCCATTATTCATTTTCAGGGATATTATGCAAATCATTTGTTGGGTCTGTTCAAATTGATTTGGTGTGCGTGTGTGCGAGCGTGTGCGCGTGCGTGTGTGTGTGTGTGTGCCTGAAAGGGGGGGGGGGGACTTGAAATTTGAACTTGGCTGGCTGTCAGTTACAACTCAGATTATCACGTGCTTCCCTCACAGGCTGACTTCTCTGTGCTCCTCAACATTCCTTTGCACATATTTCCTTTTATATTATTGCAGTGCATTCGGACAACCGTCTATTCTAACCAGATGAGAGTTAGCGTTCGCTTGTTAATGGAAATGCAATTAAGTCTGGTCATAAAGGGTGAACATTCACTGTAATATCTGGTTTTAAAATATCCAGATGGAGATAAATGAAAAGTAAGGTCGATAAGACTTGATGTGTAATATAATAACAGTGTCGTATTTCTTCCCCATTATACTTAGTCTACTTATTCGACAGGACAAGAGGACATCAGTCAAAGTGTAGATCCCCAATAATTCAGACCTTCGAAAATGAAAAGCCGAGTAACCACGCTTCAAAACCTAATCTAGGATTATGTTACAGAGCCTGGTTCTGCCATTTGACAGGGATGCATAATATTTTCTCGATTTGTGGTTCTCTAACCACTGCAAAAGACAGACGGTATAATACACATCTTCCTGGATTAGGACGATGCAGCATTGCGATGGAGATGGTTCGAATGCACCTCAGGTAAAATATTTTTGCGTGTTCCACTACAAACTGAACTTCCATATTAATTCTTAAACAGAACTTTTGCATACCCATAGAGTCTGAATGATGCAGTACCCTTGTGAGCAGAAAATGATTTAAAACATCTAATTATGTAAATTATGTAGTAAGTATAAAGCTACTGCCATCAAATATACCAAACAAAAGAAAGCACAATTAGCATGTTGCCAACATACTTCTGAGTTGCTTGACATTCATACAGATTTCACATGGCATTGTAAAACAGTTTTCAACACATGACACGGCCAAAAAGTCCATAATATCATTTTACACTTTAATACTGGAGAACCATCTGACATATGATGATGGATGATGGTTATGATTCTAAATCAAATTGAATTACTGACATCATTTACTATCCGGACAGTAATGCCAACCTATATTTGGCGAAGCAGAAATGCCCAAAACGATGGTGAGTGGCACCCCAGTGCACGCTGGGAGGTACAACAAACAGATTGAATCGTTTGACATGTGAAATATAAATCAGTGAGACTTTCATTATATATCTGCGAAAGGTTGATGTCGTCTGACATGATTGGATAACCAGCGTATCAGTTGCGACGTACTAAAAAACAATCGCTGCGATTAGGAAGAAAAAAATCCCCCAAAATACTGTTTGCCATAACACTCAAAGGACCCTTTCACGCATAGTCATCCTCACTTGTATTTATAGAGAGTTTTCTGTGTCGGGGTTTGTTTATAAAATGTTCCAAAAGTTTTTTTTTATTAACTTAGAGGGGAAGAAGAAAACTTGCTGGAGTCTTTTTTTTTTTTTCCACTGGGTTTGATGTTTTCAGAAATATGTTGCATTTGGTGTGACACCGAAAAATTATATTACAGCGCTCACGTCTCATTATTGAATAATTTTCACCCACAGCTGTTTTCGTTCTTATCTGGGCTGCTTGGATGTCCTCTGAGAACGCATACAGAGCACTGCTGATTGATGACTCAAGGATTTCTCCACTTTATTTTAACCTGAGTAAAACAACCCGCGTCTTTATTTCCTTCTCCTTGTAATTTGATGAATGCCCAATGTTCTGTGAAACGGGCTAATCGGCCAAAATGACAATGAAATCACAGCGGAATTATTAAAAAAAATGCCTCTCTTTGAATTTATGTACAGAATCCCACGTATTGTTTTACTTTTTTATTCCTCATTAAAACAGAGTTCTGCTAATATCTTGTTTTATGTGGATTTGCATAGCGACACATAGTAAATTATCATCCTGAAGGGAGCACATTTTCATGGCTCGAAGTTGGTCTTAGTGTTGAATGAGACCATTTTACAAACATAAACTGGTTGCCCCTCGCTGAAAGCACCTGACAAATTGTTGATTCTCCTTAAGGGCAGAGAACACGGATCCTGTGGTTGAAAGCAAAAAGAAAAAAACACGAATAAGACTCTGCAGTAAATATTAACACTTGGACAATTTGATTCATCTTTTCCCGTTCATATTTTCACAACCGGCATTTCAGGGCCAGTCAGATTTTATTTCTATGGCGCCAGATCACAAAAGCACAGTTGTCTGATTACACTTCCATGTAGAGCAGGTCTGGACCACACTCTAAAACTATTTACAGGAACCCAACATCCCTCCATGAGCAAACACTTGGCGAGAGCGGCAATGAACCATTGCCTTTTACCCCCCGGAGGCATCGGAGGGACCCCGCCTCAGTGTGGGCGGCCTTCTGTCTTGACCGGTTGGGGTAGAAGGAGAGAGTGCGAGAGAGAAGGGCGGTGAGATAGAAAGCAAGAGCCTGACAGAGGCAGAGAGGGTTCGAGGGTTGGTAGGCACAAATGACAGCCAAATCAAAATGGCTGAGATAATCCATCAACGGTCAGATAGTCATAAAATAAATAACAATGGAGGAGACAATACCTTTGGTACAGGTTCACAACCAAAACAATAATACTGCCCGTTCATCCTAACCCGTGGTGTGTCTTTCTGAGTGGAATACATCTGTGCAATTTACACAAAAGTGATCCTACTCATTTCAATTATTGCATTTCTTTTACTACCTGAAACTGCATATCTAGCCATCTTTTGGTGGTGGAGGGACACTCGCCATATTAACTGAGCCACGGCCAAAACAGAAAAATAAAAACCCCTTCATTTTCATGAATTAAGTTTGAGGAAGGTTTGGAACCATCCTGCAAGTGACGGCCATTTCATTTCAGGTTTGTGGTTGTCAGCCTATCATCTCTATTTATTTCAATTCCAAACTTGGTCATGAATTTATATTTCTCTATTTTCTGTGTGCTTTCCATTTTATGACCAGCGTGAAAAAAACATGGTGGGATCACACAGGCAAGCACCTGCTTATTATTCTCCATCCTCAGCCCAATGTTGTGTCACCAACGCAGTCCCACATCAATAACATTTACTGCTGACAATTGTAATGCTGCAATCCATTGCGAGCAGGTCGATACCTCCAAGTCATGGATTACGATGATCTAAATGCGTTCCAGAGCATCTGGGTGTAAAATCATTGGTGCCTGCGGCAGACTTATGTTTTGAGGACGATACTCTGGACGCCAGAAATACCTAATAGAAACTGAAACATTTTCCTGGCATAAAAACAGACAAAAAGACAACAAACCCTTTTGGGGGATTTTTTTTCTTTTTTTCTTTTTTACCTGCATGCAGCCACAATGGTGTTCAGAAGGTGCCTCCCACCTTCGGTTCTGACGTTTGGGTTTTGTTGCACTTTTCCAATATTGAGGCTTGTTTTTTGTTTTTTTCCAAGTTTTGAGTGTAACAGATTTCAACATTTGTGCCGTCGGTTCCTTTTAGTACTTCGATCATCTTCACAAATTCTCCTAAATATTTCCTTGACCTCCTGTTGTTTTCCAATGAATTATACATAAAAATAAGAAGGAGTAGATTTCAGCAAAGTCAATCTGACTGAATAGGTCAGGGGTTGAGGCGGATTTTAGGAAAAAGCCCGTTCACTGTAAACGGGCTAACAGTGAAATAGCTGCAAGCTGGAAGGTAATATCTATGCAGCTGCAGTATCTAATGGCAACTAAAATATAGGCTAACCAAAATATGCTTTCAAGGATCAAATTTGAATTCAGTTTTAGTAGGAAAGATAAAAAGCAATTGATAGGAGCCCAAATAAAATGGTCCATTTCATTAAATAATATTGTAAATTTATCTGGATTACAATTTTTTCGATGCTTTAATTTCGTACATGATACCGCATGTATTTCTAAAATACATCTGATATCACGTTGCGTTCACGCTGTACAGTGAGGCTGTGACAGGTGCAGGCTTTCCAGTGTCACAGGGCTCAAAGGTCTTTTCAAGTAGGCCATTTTGAAGAGGCTGGGTACAGTTCGTGTCCTTGCGTTACAAACACTGGGAAAAAAAACTCAACAACGAAGAGCTTCGGACTTGCCATTTTGACATGATAAAGGAAAGTTTGCATTGTTTTGTTCCTATAAGTGACATATATGGAATCTTTGCCATATAATACAGAGTCTATTTTTTTATACCGAAACACAAAAAAATAATAAATGGCCTCAGTAATTTATCATGTCAGACATGATTTTTTTTCAGGCTCTGAAATTTGATACAAGAAACCCACAGGACATAATGCATTAAGGGCTTTTTTCTTGCTGTCCAGTTGACCCTCTGTGGGTAGTGTCGGCTTTCACTTTCACACAAAGCTATTTCACAGTATGATTGTAACGTATATTTCAACTAAATGTATCAGAAATGTGGGGGTTTACACAGGCTAGTGTTGGGCTATTTAGTGCCATTTTCTAATTGTCCTGTTGCCTGCACCACAACTGGCAGTTGGTGATCAAGACTCATAAATGACACTTTTGTTGATGCAGGCGACAGGGGACCCACGTCCCTGTTCATCGAAGCTTCAACACTTCACAATACAGTTATTCATATTTACAAAAAAAACAACACTTCAGACTAGTTTGAATGCAGTCGCCCTTATTAATTAACACAAGTTGAATTTGTGCATGTTACACCTTGTGCATGTTGTGGTTTTTCAATTTGAAATACAAACCCAATGTCTGAGCAGGTGCAGTTTAGACAGAAATTATAAGGGTGGCGGAACGCAAACTTAAATTTGAACTTGCATTAACATGTAAGTGGTGCAAATCTGTTTGACTGGAGATGGAACTCTGCAGCTATGCAACTATGCTCATGGTATCAAATGCGTTGAAATGATAATTTGCATTGCGTAAGCGGTTCTGTAAGTAGCAATATATATAAGATTGTGCAGTGTGCTGTGTGTGCATGTGTGGCCTTTCATGAAGCTTGAATTTAGTTGGCCTGGGGAAAACTTGAGTTTGTCAAAGCTCACATGGGCCACATGATAATATTAGCTGGAGGTGGTTGAGCTGTTGATCAAGCGTGACCCAGAAAAAGTTCTGGTGTTTATGGGATTTGAATTACTTCAAAAAGGAAGAAAATATGATATATAAACACTGCGGAGAAGGGCCACAGTGTAGGTTCAACAACTTTCACCAAGCACACAGAGATGGACGTCATTATTTCACATTTTAATTGTTCTTGAGTTTTGATTATAAAAAATAACATCCTTAGAAATCCAGTACTTCAACTTAAAAGATGATTTCCCCGTTTGCTCAAGTCTTTTCAAACTCAATTTTCAGTCCAAAAAATTTGTTCCGACCCATATCCTCCAGATATGTCACAGCACAATGAAACAGACGGCACAAATGGAGTCAGTTCATAAGTTACAGGCTGCCCCGTCATTTTAAAAAACTGCTGAGGCTGTGAGTGTTTTATTTATCGATCTATTTACGGCGGTATGGTGGCGCAGTGGTTATCGCTCCATCCTCGAAGCAAGATGGCCCCTGCTTACCGGAGTTCTGTGTAGGGTTTGCATAGTCTGCCATTTTATCTGGTTGCCTCCCACAGCGTAAAGCCACGCCGTAGGTTAATTGGAGAGCATAAATTGCCCAGAAATGTAAATGTGAGGGAATCGTCGTTTGTCCTTATATGTGGCCCTGTGGTTGACTGGCGACCGGCTAAGGGTGAACTCCGCTTTTCGCCCAATGACAGCTGGAATGGTCTCCAGCCCACAAACAACCCTGAGTGCTGGGTAAGCGGTACGGATAATGAATGAATGATCAATTTATTTATTTATTTATCTGAGATAAGCTACCTTATTCCAACTAGATTGGCACCGAAGCCGTGGTCCTTGACTTGAATATTCATCCGCTGCATCTGAGGGACAGAATAATCCCGGCCTTCTGCCAGGTCAGTCTTGCTTTTTTAAAATAGCTGCTGGAGCCGATTGAGGACACTTGTGTCAGTTTTTGTGTTTACATGGGGAGCCTGTTTCAGTGACATCCCAGAAGCTTCTACTGCACTACTAAAAATGAGCATCAAGTTGATTCTTTGACGCGGATGATGCTCAAATGCCTTGATTGCATACAAAAAGATGGATGCCCAAGTTGATATTACATGACAAAATCAACACGATTTCCTCTTATCCTTATGGTCATGGTTACCGATTATAACCTATTGCTGCCGAATAGTAACCACACAGTGGCCCTTGATAGCTGGAGGAGTATGGGCTGCAAAGCTCTTCGACCTTGCAAAGTCATGACTGATTTATAATTTGAAGCAAACTGTGTAATTAATTGTAAATATTACATTTATTAACGTTCCAGAGCCATCCTTGAAAGGGGACATGCCAACCAAACACTCTGAGTTAACAGACATAATGGAAGTCCATGTCATGTCTAAGTCAGAAGCTTTTGTTCAATCCCCAACATCTTCCAACCTGGATCTTTTTGTAATTACCCTTTTTTTTTTCTTTTTTTTTTTTTTCCTGTTTCTGACCTCTAACAGATTTGACTTTTGGGATATATTATCATGAAGTATTCGTAACTAGAATAAACACTTCCATGTTAGTAAGTACTAACCATTATCTCTTTTCCCCTATGTGTGTCCGTTAACTATATTGAATTTGTCTTAAAACCCTGTGTTTTGGAGGTAAAATTACACAATTTTATCTATCATCCATTTATTTTGTTCCAAGGTCAGAAAAGTCTGTGTAATCCTTGCTCGGAAACAACCTGTGTTTTCTAGAACGGCAACAAATTTCAATCATGTGACTGTACACAGTAACCCTCAGCACAAATGCATCGGGACACAGTAGCAAAAGGAAATCCAGGAGACACACACAACTCCACTGAGCACGTGCTGTGGGGTCTCACCAAGTATGAACATGTGGACATGATACCTGAAAGATAAAGGGTAAGGGTTGGTTCATTGCTTGCTGGGTAAAGAGCATGCACTCAAAGCTGCTATCCATGGCAGGGCTGCAGGCATGAAAGAGAGGAGGGCTATGACCCTGCAGCCCAGTATCCCTTAGTATCATTCAGTGCCACTGCAAAACCAAATAACTATTGAGGACCCCTTTCTTAATTTTACTAGCTAGTTTAAATTATTTTTATTTTGTTGTCCAACTACTGTGAGGAAGTGTGTGAATTAGACAGAGTCCGATATTGCTTGTGTTTATAATTCTCCAACAGTGTAGGCTTGTATCTACCGCCTCAGCCTTGCAGCTTTGTTTCCTGGTTTTCTATGATTATTTGTCACAATATGTTAAAGCCCTCGGAAAAACTATGTTGAGAGGGGGTTTCTGCACGTCTATGTATCTCCAGAAAAAAAAGAGAAAAGAAAAACCTAGTGGGGGATAGAGGCACAAATTTATTTGTGTTTACAGCAGCCAATAATACTGAGAGTGAGTTATGGCTCATCCCCAGAGCCATTTTCTCCTTGGGAACCAGAGGTTTATTGGAAAAGGGCAAAGACTAAGTGCTGTATCAGAGCAGCCATCCACAGCTATTTTTTCCTATCTCACACCCAGTCTTTTTTTAATTTTTTTTATGATCATAAGGAAAGCATGCTCAAACAATTTCCTCGGATGCAAAGTTAGTCCTCCAAGTGCAGGATTGTCAAATATTTGAAGTGTTATACGGGAATGGAGGTATTTCCCCCCTCCTTTCCAAAATGAATAAAATTTCTCTCTTCTATATTTTAATTTCAATCGAGTCTTGAAGTTGTGAACATATGTATGCACAATGGTAGATAAATAACCGTTTCTTATGAGGAAATAAACTCTGAATTTGTGGAATTTTAATTATTTTTTTTCCTTTTTATTCAAACTCTTGAATTTTGCTTGCTATTAGAGCTTGTTGCACAAAATAACACTTTTTTTTTTTTTTCTCTCACAGAAAATGCGTATTGTCTTCAGTCCTGACGGAACAAATGGGTGCTAATTGCCTGTTGTCGTTTTTTTTTTTTCCCCTCCTGTCCATTAAGATGAAAAGTACCAGCCAGATACGATCCAGGTGCTCATCAAAAGCTTGGAATAAATTATAACCGGGGCTTCTTGTCCTGCTGTTATCTGTCTGGCTGCTCGTGATGCTAACAAGAGAAACCGTGCACCCACTGACACACACAGCTACAGCAGTTTGAAGGCTCATTTACGCTCGACGTAGGACACGCATGTTGGGATCTTAAATTTCTTCGTGCACATAAACAGTAATGATTCATCATTATGACTGCTAAAGAGTTGTGTCACATATGAGCTTGTACGTTCATAAACTGGTCAGTACAATTTACGAGTTGCAATATTCCATTCTATAAAGAAGATTGAGGTAATCAGAGCTGTGAATATTTTCCATTTGCTGTATTTTCTCCAACTGATGAAATATCACACCGCTCACTTTTTAATTCTTTGATGATGAGTAGACCGAAATGAAGCTTCTGTTTGTTTGAAGAGGAGGCCACTGACATCAATTATTACTTCTTTTTTCCCCTTTTCATGTACAGTTTTTCTCTACCCCCCGGTGTCAGCGTTGGTCTTGATGCTTTTAATGTCTATTTGACATGCTCTTCCACAACTTCACACTGGATCCATCCTTATGGACCCCCTGCTATTATATGCTGGAGGCATTTCTTCTTCCTCACACAATCGCATGCTTTTTGACATAAATGAATGTATTACCATTTTTGTAGTGTCTTATAGTCTGGCTTCAACACGTGTAAATGTCTTATGTACGTGCTGCAGAGTTTAGTTGTTTAAGGCTGTACATTTAAGTTTTTGCTTTCATTTATACACAATGATCCACAATCGGTCGACTCAATGATTTAAAAAGGAACACTTCTATCAGATGTAGTCGACTTACTGCAGATGAGCAATGCAGAGGCCCTCCAGTGTGCAGCACAGTTAATGTAAAATGATGAGCTACACTTTCATGCAGGGGACGAGCGCCGTACGACAAGGTTTGTGTGATCCCGAGTGAACAAGATAAGAAGGAAACGTTAGTAACATTTTAAACCCCTCCACCCTCCTTTACATTCTTTTTTTCTTATTGTTTCTTTGGGCAGGCCTGAGGTTGGGTTTTGCGATGCTTTAACTGTAAGCCAGTTGCAAACTGGCAAGAGACAGGGTAGAACTTGAACAGGTCGCCAGTGGATCAAAGGGCTACATGTACACATGCAACCATCCACTCGCTCACAGGGATTTTTAAAGTCTTCACAAGTCTTCGACATCCAACTACATGATTTTGGACTGTGGGAGGAACCCCACTTAAACACACGGAGAACGTGCAGACTCCACAAAGAAATACCTCCGTCGGAATCAAACCAGGGACCTTCTTGCCGTGAGGTGGAGTGCTAATCCCTCTGTTACCGTGCTGCCTGAACGTAATGATTTAGATCATATTCAAAGTCTTCGAAATACATTGTCTCCAGTTCAAACGTCTAATATAGTTTTGGGTTTATCAGTTGCTGCTCCTGTATAGTTTTGTATCTTGGGCCAGATCTATATACTTCTGTGCAGTTTCATGACTATAAATTGATGAGTATTTGGATTCATGAGATAAAAAAGCCCCTGATTTCATGAAGTTTTATTTAGTTGAGTTTTATAAAGCCCAGTCAATGTCTACTTGGTCCATCCCAAAAAAATCCCCGACACAATATGAGCTCAATTTGTTCAAAAGGAAATGAAAAGACGGCAAACAAGCACTGGATTGTGAAAAATGAAATTCTAGTTGGAGATGTCGAACGGGTGAGGGAAGCTATTTTGTTTGGCATTGCAGCAGTGGCGCCGCCATAAAATGAAATATGTAGAGTGACACAAAATGACTGAGGTGATCCATTAGCGCTGAGCTCTGGAGAATCAGAGAAAAAAACACACAAGCGTCTTCAAACTGTTGCCGAAAGGGGCATCAGCATCGGGCACGCAGGTGGGGGAGAGCTGACATCCCCTCCCTCCAAAATGGATGAAAGCAGATCCACCTTGTAATAGAAATGATCTTACATCAGAGTTTTAACCATGTTTGTTTTTATTTCACTTAACCCTTATAAACCGCTCTATGTTTAAAAACCACAGTTGCCGTTCTTTCCACGGCCACACTGTCCTCAAACATCAAGCTTTCAACAAATCACCAACAGCAACAATAGGGTGTTACTGAGAGAAAACAAAATTTAGTGAGCTAAATAAATAGGAACAGCTTTTAATGGCAGCTTTTCCACAGTTCTTTCTCGTCACGTTCCACATGAACATATCTCTAAACTCACCCAGAGGGAAACACACCACTGGAATCCAATCTACAGTAAATAGAGGAGTGTTTGTTTGATGACACTGCATTTCTCTGCAACTGGTAGGCGAGCTATAGGGTCCTTGAAAAGCTGCAAAATGCACCTTAAATTGCCGAACGTGGTGTGTGACATGAATTTGGAAAAGCTATTCAAAGCCTCTTTGTGCTGATTTTTATCAGAGTGATCAAGTTTCTAAAGGGTCCTTGTCAAATTAAGTACGCTGGATTATCTGTTGGTTTTGTGATTCCTTAGTTTTAGAGAGCTGCGCCTCGCAACACGTTCACTTTTGGCATCATCTTATATTATCCTGATCCCTAAACCCGTTTGTATTTAAAAGTATTGTGTACAGAACTAGCATAGTAGTTAGAAATTCTGAATAGTTTTATCACGTCCTTGCTTGTTGCTTGGGTTGTAGCCTTCACCACATCGGGGGGGCTGAACTCACATCGTTTTGGGATTTCTTTCATTAAAATAATAATCTTAATGAAAGAAATAATTCCCTGCACTTTTCTTATTCCAATCAAATCATTGGATGGAAAGGATGATTGCTTTGCTCCAAGCTGGTCACCAAGCACTTTGTACCAGAGGTGAGTTGCGAAGCCTCAGAAAATACCATCCGATTTAACACTTTAATTTTTTTGGCTTCTATATCACAGTGATCTATATAGTAAGGGTATATACATTGTGTATATCAAGGGTTTTATGTGAATATATAAATAGGGAATCTGGTCTTCATTGTCCAGTATAGAAAGACAATCCACCTTTGATGGTATATTGAACTTTCTTTATTGTCTGATCTTAATGTCTAGAGTCAGTTGGCTAACTGAAAATAAACATTTATTTTACAGTAAACAGTCTTGATAAAAGTGAAGTCACTCATGCTGCATATAATGGAAATTGACCCGGGAAAAAAAAGGATAATGGAAATAATGTGTGTGTGGTACAATCTCAGTATGACATTAATGCACATTGGTTATGGCTGGTGAGAGGGGGATACACTATCTGTACCTCATGTAATTGCTTTAATTTCCAATTATATGATAGATTTTAGATAAAAAAAAAAAAACTTGTGAAAACAGAAGCCATCCTGTGAAGTTGAAGATAGGATATCAGGTGATACAATTAGTCAAGGTCCAGACAAATACACTGTAGACAGAAACACGAGTGAAGATAAATTTTTCCAAATCTCAAGAATAAATAAAAGTGTGAAAGCGTGATATAAGAGGAAAAAACTGAATAATTCTGATTAAATATTATCCTAGTCATATGCATTTTGTTCAGAGTAGAAGCCTTAAAGTAGTTTCTGGGGCTCAAACAACACTTTACATTTTACTGAAGGCAAGTTATAATCTATTCCTTTCAATGCTCTTAACGTGATCCATAGTTGATTTGGCTAAATCTCTAAAATGCTATGAAGCAGAAGGGTTTGAATCAAAGATAGCGTCTAGATTCGTGACCCATAGTAAAGTAGCTGTGGGCTGAAGAATCAAAACATCTGTTTTGTCATAATGTTACGTTTGGATTGTTACTGGACATCTAGAACCCAAGACAGCTACAGTGAGGTAACTGTGATGATGTCCAATGAATTCATGGACATACTTATTTGAATACCAAAATAAAAAAGGTAGGAATGTCGCCGGCCATTGTCATGGTAACATGATCAGAAGGAATAGAACCTCGAAGGACCAACCATGCAGTAGATAATCTCTGCAAATCAGCAGAGAGAAGGCAGTGTAATTCAGGTATGAATAAAAATTAGCTAGAAGCAGTTCCAGTCATGCTTACTGAATTTTCTATTTGAGTTAACAATGCCATCAAATAAAGAAGAGATGAGAGGCAACACCAAATCTGAATTTATTCATGCATGATGTTATTTAAAAGGGTTTTTGTACCATTTCATATTCTCTTCTACATTGCCAGGAAAAGCTAACATAGATACGCGCCTAAAATTATTGAAATGGCCAGAGACAAGAATGGCGTCCATACTGAAATGATGAACAGCCAGTCTAAGGGGGAATTGGAAATCCAATGGACACTTGTTACAAAATAAACACCTGAAGATGAAAACCAGAACTTTCCTTGTGCCTAAACCATTTTAAAGGGTCAGCAGATGCCATGCCCTAAATCTTCTTCTTCTCCTCTTTCCTTTTGGCTTTTCCCTTCAGGGGTCACCACAGCGAATCAACCTTCTCCATCTAACCCTATTCTCTGTATCCTCCTCTCTCACGCCAACTACCTTCATATCCTCTCTCACTATGTCCATAAATCTTCTATGCCATGCCCTCAATCATCGTTGTTAAATCGCTTTGAGATAACGGTCAGTCTTCAACTCTGATGCACCTCACCGTGTGGTAAAGCACAGAGAGATTGCGGTGACAGTGAAGTCCAACTTGGGGTTTGGAGAATATGCAGTACCAAAGCGTGGGGAGGATGTTTATCCTAATGGCCGAATCAGCTGAGAGGCCTGCTGCGTACAGTACAGTACTTGGAGCAAATGTGACAAAATGGGTTGGCATTGTTGACAGCCACCTGGCTCTGAGTCCACAGGTACTACAGAAGACCAACAGAATGGCTCACGGTCTCCATGTTGTCAGCCTGAGTTGTATCCGACAAGTACCATAAATAATACTCGACTCCAAAGTTTGAGCTGCTATAGAGAACTTTGATGCACTTTTAAAGTGCTGATTATTCATGTTCAAGTTCAATATAAGTAAATTCAGTTCTTTGAAAATGAAGGTTTCTTCCTCCAATTTATTCTGATTTCCAGCAGTGTTCCACATACCGAGCCAATCACCATCAGCCATCTCCGGTGTCGTCTCTCATTGGTAGTTTTGTTACGTAAAGTGTCTCAGAATGTAGTAGGTGAAGCCCCTCGTGTCCAACAGTGTGTGTTTGGTAGGTGATGATCTGAGGAACTGAGAGTATTCAATTCTGTCAGAAGTCTTGGAGTTTGGGATGTTAAACAGCGAGCCATCAAGTTAATTATACATGCATACAACTGCATATTTGTTTCCGCTCTACTTACAGTGTGTCCTCTCTGTACATCAGCAGTATTGGTCTGTCTTGAACGCGCATCCGACAACGTAGCTTGCTGTTCCACCGGCTCTCTAGCTCGCTTTAACAATCCCTGAGTGTCCGCTCACTCTGTTCAGGGCTCTTGATGGGCTATCATGGTGTTACATGACATTTATGTTAATGCCTTCACTGGAACATCTTATCAATTCCACGGTGTGTAAAGATTAGTGACAGTCAAAATATTCAAGAAGTGAACGTTTAATTTACAACTAAGATGAATGCTTTGCTGCATGGAATAATTCTAGATGGAACGCCAGCTAAGAAGTTGCTGCCAGTATTACAGTGAGAGCCATGAACTATCAATATCTGACATCTGCTGCTGCATCAGAATGTTTTTTTTTTCTTCTATGGATAGAATGAATTGCCGGAAGAGGTGTTCAGAATTAACTTGTTGAAGTTGTCTGGCACGTGAGTGTGCGTATATGTAAAGACAAACAGAGACATACAATGTTTTTTTCTTGTTATTTACTCGAGCTCCACAATGCTGGTTGGAGCGATTTAAATGCAATTAGCCTATTCCGGTTGTGCCTCATTCACCCAAGTACTTCTGCTACTTTGTAATGCCTACTTGCTGTGTACATCTTGTACTACTCTCATCCATATTTCCATTTTATCAGAGAAGCTGCCATGGAAAGATCTCAGATTACCATTTGATGTTGTCTGTAATCCTTTCAGCCAGGCAACTGAGACACCTTCTGGACTGCATCTGCTGTGCTGATTTCGATCTGTTGAGCAGGGACTGCCTGTCAGTCAGCACAGTTTTCAAAGTGTGGACATTAACTCAAATGTGTCAAGGAGAGAGGGTCTAAACCGAAATGTGGAACATAATGTGTGGCAGCTGTGTTGTTTTCGGGCTGTTCTAATTGCAAGATTTTTTATTGCTTGTGAGCCTTGTTGGTAAAGAATGAACTGCGACAATCGTTAAGAGGATCCATGAAATGTCTTAAGAATATTTATCTCGGTGTTTCATAGATATCTTTATGCTCAACGTGTGGACATTCAGGACATACTTTACAAAAAGACGGTGGAAAGATAGCAGTATTTCAGTAAGTGAAATGCATCTATGTTTGGACACACACACACACGTTCGGAGTTTTTATTTTGTGGCAAATGACTGTCAATGTCAAATAATAGCACTAGATCAACAATGGATTTTTCCACAACAAAGTAAATAGCCTTCGTCGCTAGTTGAAACACAAGCTCACAAACAAAGCTGTGGGGATTGTCAAGTCAAGTCGAGTCAGATTCATTTTTAATGGCACCGAATCACAACATGGTTGTCTCCTGACACTTTCCATGTAGAGCTGGTCTGGTCTGGACCCCTCTCATAAACCCGGTGAGGGACCGGGGCGAGGAAACAACTGCTCAATGCCGGCGGCTTTCTGTCTCAACTGGTTGGGGTTGAAAGAGAGAGAGTCAGCGAGAATGATAGAATGTCTTTGCCCTCTTTGCCAGTTGTTCTTCAAGCTTCTGTTGTTCTTTACAATTCATGTAGCCTAAGAGGAGATTCGGATTTTCCTTATGAAGGTCTGAAACTTTTTTAAAACTGTATACTGCCTTCCTTACAGGTTTTCTGTTTATCTGCAATCCTTTAAAAATGCTCTCAATACATACCGACACGATGCTGTATCCTGTCTCTGAATCGGCTCTTTACCCGAAAGGATGCTTTGTGCTGGACTCCCTCCACTGCCAGTCATCATCTTGATCCAAATTGCCACTACAAAAACATCTGTCAGTGGGACTCAGCCTCCAAATGCAGTGTTTTCCTCCTTTTTCAGATTCTGAGTTGACTTCAACAATACTGTGCCCACCTAATTTAGTGGGTGAGAGCTTTGCTAAATGCTGTGCTTCATCTTGTTGACACAATTCAGTGACACATAAACATGAGTTCTGTGTTTTTTTTTTTTTCGTTTTTTTTTTTTTTAGTCCTCTGCCTTGTTCTGCCTACTGCAGCTGTTTGGGAACTCTCCAAAACCCACAGTGGCATCCCTCCAAGATCATAGTGAGGAGCAAACAGCCGTCAATTATATCTGCTGAATGGACATCGATGACAAAACAGGCTCTGTTTTCAAACACTGTCCTGCACAGTTACCCTCAGTGCACCCAAGATTCAGTTTCTGCAGAGGAAATTACCCCAACGGTGACCTGACTGTTTCCATCAATTATTCGGATGCCTTTATGAACGGATATCGGACCCGTTTAACATACGAAGTATCTCTTTTAAGGCCTGTATGTCAGTCCATAGTCCAGTCCAGAGCAATGGAGAGTGTGGAAAAGAGGTAAAGAAAAGGGTTCAAGCAGGTTGGAATGGGTGGAGAAAAATTTCAGGGGTTCTATGTGATTGAAGAATTTCATCCAGAATGAAAGGAAAGGTTTACAAAACACTGGTGAGACCAGCGATGCTGGATGGTTTGGAGACAGTGGCACTGAACAAAAGACTGGAGGCAGAGCTGGAGGTAGCAGAGATGAAGATGTTGAGGTTCTCTTTGGGAGTGACCAGGATGGATAGGATCAGGACTGAGTCCATCAGAAGGACAGCACGTGTTAGATGTTAGGGAGAGAAGGTCAGAGAAGCCAGACTGAGATGGTTGGGTCATGTACAGAGGAGGGAGAGGGACTACATCGGTAGACAGATGCTGGAATTGGAGATGCCAGGCAGGAGGTCTAGAGGAAGACCGAAGAGAAGGTTTATAGACGTAGTGAGAGAAGATGTGAAGTTAGTTGGCGTGAGAGAGGAGGATACAGAGAACAGGGTTAGATGGAGAAGGTTGATTCGCTGTGGCGACCCCTGAAAGGGAAAAGCCGAAAGGAAAGAGGGGAAGAAGATTTCAGTGTTCAGAACGACTGCATCCCATAGGTGGCAGAATTTAAAGACTATATGAAATAGAACATAAATGGAAACACACAAATGATAAAAAAAAAACAACCCAATGTAAAGTCAAATGCAGAAATCAAACTGTTTATCCATATTTGAACCATGTTGATGCATCTACCCTCTACAAACTGACCTCTATCTAACTGAAGTTTTCTATTTGTGCACCTTTGAGATTTGTATTTGAGTGCCCTTGGTAGAGAAGATAGTCCGTGGCCCGTTAATCTATTGTCCATTACACTAACCACTGCTGTGGCAGCATTGTCATTTACCAGCTAATCTATGCTGAGCTGCCGGGTGAGATCTCACACATATATTACTTTATGTTCCCCTCGGTGAGAATATGCTATTATTGAAAAGATAGATAAAGCGAGGAAGCAACGGAGCGAGTGATTAAGATTCAGAAACACTTTTCTCTGCCTGGATAAAAATAAATTCAAAAGCATGTTAGAAGTGAAAGACACGATAAACTGAAGTGATATGACACATTTAAAAAAAAAAAAAAAAAAGATAAATTTGACAGTATAATGCATGAAAGATCCAAATTCAAGATCTACTATAACTAAAGTAAATTTGGGGGAAATTGTCGATTTACAAGCGTAAGATCAGGGTGGCCTCGTGTTCAAAGCCCTTAAGACTAGCAGCCTTAAAAAACTTAATCCGGGTGTTCAATCTAAAAAAAGGCCACACAGCACAAAAGGGCACGATATTAATTGAATCTGGTGTTTGCCGCCCCTGTCTTCTCGCGCTGCCGTTGATAATCTGGGTTTACAGTGCACAAATTTGCCTTATTATGCACACTGGTGCCAAGACACCTTTCTTTTTTTTTTATATTTAATATCTTGTCAGATAGATCAGTGCACTAATACCTTTTACATATTGTAATTACAGGGTAGCTGTATGTAGCGAGCTAATAAGGTTTGGGTATGTTAAACCTCATCATTCTTAATTTAGACAACACTATAATCAGAAATATTAATGCAATAATTAATAATTGAGAACAGCAATCCATAATTGCAGTTCAAATGTTCAAAAAGAACGGGCCTGGCATTTAATAATTTTAGGGAAAAAGTGACCGCAGCTGAAGAGAAACAATGATTTGAGGGCCAAGCTGAAGGGGCGCTGGGACGTAAAAGCAAGATCAGGACACATTAACACACCGTCTGTATTGACTCTCTCAAGTTTCTTGATTATCTCTGCAAACGCGGGTTGGGAAAATGTTACCGCTGGAGACGGGCAGAAAAGTCTTTCCCTACTTTCTCTGCTAAAATGAATAATGGAAGTAGAGAAAGTGGCGGGGGTTGGGGATGGTGGTAAATGTAATTCTTGATTAGGCAGAATTTGCATCTGCTCTGCGGTGAAAGTGTGTCCAAAAAATGAAGCGGATAAGTACGGATTTAAGCATTTTACATGGTCGTTTACCTTACAGTGTGTTACTGTACAATTTAAATGTCCACAAGGGCAGGATCAAAGAGATCAAACTCAAACTTAACATTTCTGGACCACTTTTTATGTCCTGAGATATTCTAATTATATAATTATTTGAATTGAATAATGTGTCACAGCTGCTGTGTGTGGTTCTGCAGTCCATCGCAGGACATACAGTGATGGTTCGAACCATCAAACCTTCAGTTTGGAACGCTCACTGCACCTGACCTACACGTCAGCGGACCAAGATTTGTTTGTGTAAAGTCAAAGAGGCCTGACGATTAGAGGCACCAACGGTTCCCGGTTCCCATAAGAAAAAAAAACGTAATGTAGTTCATGCTATTGGAGAAAAAAGCGGCAAACAACTGAGATGATTCCCTTTGCTTTTCCCCAGCTTGGTTTATGATTAAGAGAGTAGAATTAATAATGCTGCTGTGATTCAATTCACTTTCAATTAAAGCCCAACTCTAATGAAATATGCGTTTAAAAGAAATATGTTGCTGCAGTTGAGTGTTTGAGCTTCATACATATGACCCAGGATTTTTTAAGTTCAAAGTTAAAGCAATTTAATTCTCCGGCTGATGTAACACCGACTGAGACTTCTGCGGTTCCCTCTCGATACACTAGTGGTTTACGATCACTTCCAACCCCAGCACTTCAACTGCAAGCCCGCACCTACCCATTCCAAATTCCTGCCCGAATAATATATTTTCCTTGATTATAATGATAATTATGACATATTGATAATATTAACAACACACTTGAGTATTTTCAAATGAAATGTCATTAACGTCGTACTGTTCTTCCTTGATGTGGCATTGAAAGTGACACAAGTCTCATTTTAATTTGTGTAGTTCAATGAAGTCCCGGCAAGCAGTCTTTGAAACACAGTTCTGGCAGCGGAACACCGTCCTGACTGTTTTCATGCACTCTTTCATGTATTGTCCCCTTGTTTACCCAGGGCTTGGTTGCAGAGCTGTCTTTTTAAAATGTTTGTGTCGCCGTTAATGTTCTGAAGGGGGACATTTCTGTGCACCTTCCAAATGTCTGTGCATCGCTCCTCCGTCTGGTTACCGCTGTCTGCATCCAGAGCAGATGGTCCCAAAGAGGTAGAAGATTTGGCAGACGTGTTTGAATCCTGGCACGGCGATGGAGGACCACTTGTTGTTTATTCTGCGAAATAAGCGCAGTGGTCTTACCGCAGCGAGCTCGCCATTGATGAGCCGCGGTGTCATCGACAGCCCCCGGGGCTAAATAAACTGTGGGAGATCCCCGCCGGTGGCTGCTGTAGCGCTTATTGTCCGTATAAACAGCAGGAGATTATCCGCTCCCACTGTGCTCCCTTTTCTAAGGTCACTGGGACAGAGAGGCCGTATCTGCAGCGTATTTGTCGCCGGCGACCAAACAGCTGGGCTTACATGCCTGACAAGAAATGGAGCTGCGCATAAAGCAGGAGTTGAGCAGTGACGGCCGAAAAGCATTGAGCACAGAATTAGGTTCGTTTTGAGTTTCGGCATGTTTCGGCTGACAACTTTTTATCTGTGGAGAAGGGTTCGGCGTCTGCAGCGTCTGATGTGATTATAGCCACGGGACATGAGTCAAGGTCTCCGTGCTCCGCTAGCACTCCTCAGGCAGCTTTGACCCTGGCAGCGGACGGCGGACTCCTGCAGCTCAAAGTCACCGCGCTTATGCAATGCCTTATTGCACAGCACTGTCTGTGTTTGAAGAACAGCAATAATGCGACTGGCATCGGTCTCCAGCATCTTTGTGAAAAAGACAATAACCGTAGTCGATAATTTTAGATATGTGTGTTTTTCTTCACGCGTGCAATACGTCGGGCACAAAGAATAGCTTTCTCCCTGCAATTAAGACTTCAAAAAAAAAAAAAAAAAAAAAAAAAAATAAACCAAACGATTTTATTCAAAAAAAAAAAATAAAATTAAAAAATTTAAAAAAAAAAAAAA
>CAAKHD010012168.1:55631-87278 GCA_901007705.1 Fistularia tabacaria
TTTTTTTTTATTTTTTTTAATCTATTTTTTCTTTCAAACTTTTTTTTTTTTAAATATTTTTTTTTTTTTTTTTTTTTTTTTTTTTTTTTTCCTTTTTTTTTTTTTTTTTTTTTTTTTTTTTTTAAAACACGACAAGCAGAAAAGCACCTTGAACTGGCCGCGTACGTTTGTTGCTGTGCAACCCGGCGAGCTATACTACATCAACTGTTTGTGGGTTTTTCCAATGCAACCAATGTGCCATCCCGTTTGATGTAAGGTGACGACCACTGTGTCCGGAATTTGCAAAGCAAAGCAGTTCCGGGCGGAAAGAGTCCTGCTGCCTGACAAGGAATCTGACCGGAGTAGTCTAAGAAGTTGAGCTCCCCCCCTGTGTGAAATCTTTCTGTCGATGCACCGTGGGTGTGTGACTAATTAGACTCTTCTGCTTGCTGTTGGTTTACGGTGAACTCATTTAGTTTTCTCTTGGTAATACACTCTCCCCATTTTATATTTTGGATTACAGAATGACAATCCAGCTTTCTCTGCGGTTGAATCAGTATAGCGTTTATCTATGGCTGAAATGTTTTCGTATTTATCAATAACCGAGTTTGCCGAACCCAAAGATAATTATTGTAATTATCTTTTTGGCTGTAGTTAATACTAATTTGTGGAAAAAGCCATGCTGTAATAATCTGCGGCTTGGGTTTAGTCATTGTTTTCAATGTAACCAAAACACAAAGTGGCATCAAACAGTTATCTCTTGTGGAATATCAAATTATTGTCACAGGCGGCAGTTTTCAATGTCAAATTGGTTTCATGATCTTACGAAGGGAGAAGCTTTCCCTTTTCAAAAGGCTATATACACAAATGGCCAATACTTTGTATTGGGCTTCGACTGACCCATAAGTGGTCGTATTATATGATAAGGAGTACAGCCGAGACCTGCTCCATGGAAAGCTCCTTGAGATATATGCTTTGTAAATAAAACTGAATTGACTGAATGGGCATTGCAATAAAGCTACAGCACTGGTAAAAGTAGGGCAGCAGTGTCGGTTCAAGCAGTAATTGTCGATACTGTATGAGGTATAGGTGTCCTCAACCTGCTACATAACATGCACCATTTGTTTTGAGAACAGCCGTGTTCGGTGGCACTTTTAGATCATTTGCTACCAGTTTTGGCCGACGTTTTTGCCTTGTTTCCTCAATCACCGACGTAACGTCCCAAATAGAGTTGATTACTAAGTTTCCTGTTGTGCTGTGCAGTGCAGGGTCAGATCAGGCAGCGTGGAATATAATCTTCTGACACATGTAGGCATATTGTGCATTTTGACCATATAATTGTTACCATGTCAACCACTGTCAGACTGAGTTTATACTGACGGACTGCAGTTGAGTCCTCTTTCACAAATATATCATTCAGGTGAGGCGAGTTTTATTATTTGAGGCTTTTGAAGTTACTAAAGAGAGGTGCTTGTTTATCAGTCTACAGCAGCAGAAATTAAAGGATATTACATTTGAAATGTAATATTAATGTACCATTCAGACTGTTTTTAGAGCAGTCAGAAAAACAAAAGGAAACTGCAATCCATGGCTCAGTTTTCCCAGGACATTACATCCTCTGGCAAAAGTTTGCTCTGCTGATGCTTAAAAGCTAAGACACAGTGAAAACTGCTCCACTCTCCTCATTTAACATTATAAAAAGTTGTTGGCTTATTTGTTCAACTGGTGGATTCTCAAAAATCCATTTTTTTTTTCTTTTCTTTGATGTCTCTCTCAACAACTTCCAAATATAAACGCGCTCACATCCTTGCAGTGGGCAGAGATGTTGGCCAGTAGAAAACCAAGCTATGCATTTCAGTTGTATCTGTTATTTGATGCTCTTTAGCTGCACAGCTGTCTGGATATCACCGAACCACAATTAGCATGAAGCAGACTTTATAGTAGACATTTCATTCTTTGTTTATGCGATCTCTCAGGGATTCGTTGTTGTTGAGCGGCGGCGACTGCTTGCTCCGCATGCTCCTGCCATCCGTCGCGGCTCGGGAAGTCTCTGTCACAAATAGCCGAGTCACCCAAACCGAGGTGACGATGCGTTTGTACTCATTCCTAAAATTCCTGTTGAGTAAGCCATAGATGATGGCGTTCAGACAACTATTGAAGTAGGCCATGAAGTAGCTGACCACAAAGAGCCACTCCGGGATTCGTGGCACCACGCGGGATGGATCTATGGCCACGGCCAGGCCGATCAGGTTGAGTGGAGCCCAGCAGATGGCAAAAAGCACAAAAACCACAAACATCGTAATGAAATTCCTTAAGTCACTGGGTCTGAGGCGAGGACTGTCCTCAGTCTTTACTTTACGTCGCACCTGGACAAGGAAACCACAAATGATTAGATTCTGTTCGTCTCTTTTTCATGCAAACACACTCACACATCCCTCTACAAATTGAAAAAAATGACAAAACACAACTAGCCAAACTCACCGGAGTGTTTGCCAAATCTTTGTTTTTTTTTTTTTTTTATATCTTAAGTTAGCAGTGATTACAGAGCTAAACCACTGATATTGCGGTGGTAAACTGAAATGTTAGGTGTCAAAATGGATTTAAATGATGGGGTGATATATTTTTTTTTCCCCTGCGTAATCTGGCATTTAAGAAATTATGCCGTGTCACCCGGGAAAGGTTCAAAAATCAAAGGTCAGAAAACTTGGCGAAACCACATTTTGTACATAGCAAATCTATTTTGGATGATTCTGATGGGTCATTGGCAAAACCTACAGCTGTTGGCGTGTGCGTAAGTGTAATTCGTAAGGCGTTATTAAGCCTTTCAAAAAAATGGCCATTAATACCAGCTGTGTGCCTGTAATGACATAAATAACCGTGGAAAGAAGCAGCAGCCTGACCTGAATCACAAGTATCCAGATGCGTAGATAACAGAAGGTAACCACAGCGATAGGAACCAGGAAGTGAACCACCACCACAGCAACCGTATAGGAGCTACTGACATTCTGGGCGAAGGTGCAGGAGTAGACTCGCGGGTCATAGCGCAGAGATCCAACAAAGAAATTCGGGACAATTGCCACGATGGTCAGCAGCCATATCAAGGCGACAAACAGCAGAGTGTTGCGGTAGCTGTACAGCCGACTGTAGGAGAACGAGTGGCAAATGTAGCAGTATCTGTTTACTGCAATTCCAGTGATGTTGAAGATGGAGCCGATCACGCTCAGTCCCATGAGGAAGCCGCTGACCTAAATGGGGAAGATGGAGGAGATGTTAAGTGTCTTGGCAGGGCTTATCGGTATTATGGGTAAACTTAAACAAACTGTGTTTCATTGCATCTTACCATGCATTGTATGTTTCCTAGTGCCCATCCATCATGGAAGAGAGCGTAGAGAACCAAGGGGTAGGGATAGAACGCCACCACGAGGTCAGCAAATGCCAGACTTACCACAAACACATTACCTGGAGAGAGAGAGAGAGAGAGAGAGAGAGAGAGAGAGATGTAATTAGACAGTCTCACTTCTTTGAAATGCATTCATAGCAAACCGCTCTCTAATTGTCTTCATGTTTTATCATGCAGACAGTAAAGTTGCTGTTTTAATCAATAGGGGTTTCATCCTTTAATGTGGCTCTGATGGGATGACTCCCTCAGCGTGCCTTCTCACTCATTCTGTCTAAATACATTCAACCCCGGGTTCTCGTCTCACCGGAGGTTGTGTTCATCCATTGATGACACATTTGAAGTGCATACTTATTTTGCATTCAAATGAGATCTCTTCATATTCCTGTTTACATGGTCTTTAGGACTTTAATTATGTCACAATATATGTAAGAGGTTGTCATGTGCCCACAGTGTGGAGGGACAGGATCCCCTTGTGCCTGAATACATTTTTTTTTTACAAGGCACATCTTTAATGCACCTCAGAGTGGATTAACATTTTGACAGTGACTAAATATGAATTAATACAATCCAAATCATTATAAGAGTGCTTTATTCTGAAGAACCTGCAAGGATTGAACTGAGAAAAACACTTTTCCTTGTGAGGTCAGTGGCAGAAAAGGACTGTATCTTCTGGTTTTATTCGGAGTCTCTATTTTGACAGAAAAGACGAGACAAGAGGAGCATCACCTTCGCTTTTCAAACTCCAGTCAAATCCTGAATGTGGTCTCTCCAGTGAGAGCGGCATATTAATAAGGTATTGCTTCGGGTCAAGTGCAGCTCTGAATCTGCTCTTACATAAGCTGAATTGCATCAGCTGCTCCAACAATAGTGGTTAATTTGCCAGGTGTTTGGCTTCCAGGTGACAAATTTATTTGCAGTTACATCCACATATTCATAGCCACCAAGCTCCACTTAATATCCCATTTGGCATTGAGATTGAATGTTTGTGAAGATCGTAAACAGTAAATGGCACCTATTTGAAAGCCCCTTTTCACTACCATTCGACAAAAGAGAATAAATAATATGACAATTCATTGAAAACAACAGCAAAGAAAAATATCTGTATGATATTAAATGTTAAAACTAAATGAAAGGCCTCTCCGATTTTCCCCCCGTTGTCTTTAGGTTAACGATGCCAGCATTTGTTTGGTAGCATTTAAAATGCTAGTCGTTGGCCGGAGGTCCTTATGTATGCAAGAAGCAAAACGAGGGATCAGACTGCATTTTCTAAAAACCCGACCAAAAATTCAGGTTTTTAGATGAAGCAAAGCAAAATTGAACATTTACATCAACATTTGTGACTACATTGTCTTTGGTGTGGGGTTGTTGACCTAGAACTGTCACAGAGCACCAGGATACATAAATGCAGTAATTCCGCACCTACTGGAGGAGGAAATAACTCTGGTGGAAAATGTGAAATCGGTTTGGTATGAGATGGAAGTTTGATTGTTCTATCTTGTAGTATTACGGTGTAATAGCACACAATTTGCTGCATATTATGACAGGAAGGAATAGATGGAATTTGACTGAATAGTCTTGCTGGATTTATCCTGTTTCTTCAAAATATTAAAGACCGCATATTAAAGTGTGTGTGTGTGTCTGTGTGTGTCTGCGCGTCTGTGTGTGCGTGTGTGTGGGTGTGTGTGTGTATGGCTGTGTGTGTGCGTGTGGGAGAGAGAGAGAGAGTTTAACCTTTTTGATACTCAATATTCTAAATGTATCCTATCCAAGACTTGCGTAAAATGCAGTAATAGCTAATGTGTGAAGTTTTTTTTTTTAACTCTTTCACTCCTTTTTGTGAGTGAGGTTTAACAAAACAAAAAAAAAGTGGCAAAGTAGCCAAAATAAGCACTGTATATATCTTTATAATTACTCTGTTTCTGCAGTTAACTCAAACTCAGGTCTTTAATTTAGGGGTTTCTCAACAAATGAAAAAGTAGAATTACATATTCTATCTAGATTTGACCCCATTTCATCTACAGCTTCTGGAACAAAAAAGATCAGAATCTATGAACCCAGGAATCTCACTCTCAAGGCAGAAGTTACACTTCTCCTCATCTCATGGCCTTCAACCTCTTTTTTGAAGTTAAAGCAAGTTACCTAGCTGTGTAACATATGTGACCATGTTTTGGGTTTTTTTTGTGTGCGTGTTGTTTGTCCATACAAATGCAACTTTTACAGAAAATGGAAAACAGACAAAGGCAAGTGAACCTATGTACCCCAGAAATAAACTCGCAACTGAGCCAACCCGTGTGTACTGTATATTCATCATAATTTATCTACTTCTTTATTTTCTTCTATTTTAAGCATGAATATACACAGTGATATCATTGTGTGTGTGTGTGTGTGTGTGTGGTGGGTGGCAGGGTGGCACAGTGGTAAGCTCCCCATTCTGACAGGGGACCTTTCCGTGTGGAGTTTGCATGTTCTCCCCGTGTCCGCATGGGTTTCCTCCGGGTTCTCCGGTTTCCTCCCACAGTCCAAAAACATGCAGCAGGTTAATTGGAAAAAATTGGGGAAAATTGCCCTGAATGAGAGACTGAATGGTTGTTTGTCTGTTTCTGTGGCCCTGTGATTGACTGGCGACCAGTCCAGGGTGTACCCAGTCTCTCGCCCGCTGACAGCTGGGATAGGCTCCTGCATCCCCTGCGACCCTGAGCGCAGGACGATGGATGGATGGATGGATGGATGGATGGATGGCTGGATGGCTGGATGGCTGGATGGATGGATGGATGGATGGATGGTTGTTTTGGTTCCATCACTGCTTATCACATGGCCATCTGCAATAAAGCATTTCATTCTACAGTGCTTACTTTCAACTGTCTGAGGCGCTTTGGATGTTGTATCCACTTCTCACAGGAACAATTCTGGCTTAAAGAAAAGTCGATGTTGCATTTGCAGAATAGAGGTCAGACTCGTTTCACGGAGCAAACTCCAGATAAGGATTGGACAAGGTAACACAAGTACTCACAGCAGTGCACCTGCCCATAATCCTATGGCTGACACTGCCCCATGTACCCATGTCTCAATGAGTGCGGAGTGCAGAAAACTATCGATTTACTGAAAGTAAGTCATTTATCCTCATATGCCAAGCTATTCTGTCAATCATGAGAGTTTCATTCTGAATTGGATTTTGAAATGGGTCGTCGCCGACACAACACAAAGGGCGGCACATGACAATGTGTGAAAATGTGTCGACGCACTGAGATTTCAAGTATTCGGACCATTACCATCAGCTGTCAGACCTTTGTTTTTAAAGAGACGATTGCTGCAGTCTACAAATATGTAACACGCGTGAACTAAAATCAAACTGCTGCTCGGCCGTGGAATCACACTATACGAGAAATAACAAGCATTACATAAACCTCTTTGTACTTCAACAGCACTGATTGGGGCTGTTACTCAGTCTTGTTTGTTCACTGATCCAGAATGTGGGATAATTTAGCCAACTAAACTGCTTATTTTTATTCTATCTATTGAAACCTGTTTTAAGTGAGGAATACATTTAATAGCCTGCATTTCAACCCCAGAATGTGGGAGAAAAGTGGGCTGCAAAGTTTGTGGCAATGAGCAGAAATATTGCATAATAAACGCATTTGTATCAATGAATAGGTGTGATCGTGTCACGATGCAACGGTTTGTTGCGTCATCATCAATTGGGAAGATACAGTCTTTCCCCCCTCCTTTATTCACGACGAGCAACCAATGGATTAATAGGCAGCTCTGACATGAAGCTCAGACAACAAAGCAGAGGGTGGTGTAAAAAAGACAAAAATGGAACAGTCCTTTCACTGATAGATTTCGAATAGTTACAATGAAGGCACACGGCTTAGCAGACGTGTCTGTGAGTGAGCCACTTCGGCAGTGAGGAATCAGAGAATTGGGGCCCGATCGCTTTAACTGATGCCTTCGTTTGCTCGGACTTTAGTCTTCTTGGAAGCAGTGTGCGTTCAACAAAGCAGCGAGGATTTCAAATGTTGGAAGCAAACACGCATGCTGACAAACCTGTGGGAAGTTCAGAACCGTCAGCTCACTCAGCCAAGGATTAGGAGGGTGATCACATTTTATAATTATTCATGGATGAGAGTCCAAGCTTATACGTGGCAATATTTTTTCAGGGTATATGCCCACAGCAAGCCATGTACACCACAACTCCGTTTGCCCACAAGCCCATGGGAACGGTGTGTAATTTGGAGAACCAACTACGCAATGGCCTAGAACCTTTTGAATTCCTAGATGAAAGCTTACGTGCAGTCTGAAGGGTCGAGTTTAATTTGCAGAGGCAACTGTTTTAGCTGCGGCAATTAAAGTGGGAATGAACAAACATGCATAGTAAGCAGTATATTTCTATTGCTACTTGTTTCTTCTGCTGTTTTAAATGAAGCTAAAAAGACCAATGCTGGGGCCGGTCTTTCAAAGGGCCACATATGCAAAACATGGACGTCGACTTAAACGTAACCCCATTTGTCGAAGTAAACCGTGAATGATAACCAACGACATTAGAACCACATTCAAGCAATATTTTTGCCTTTTTCAATTCCCTATCTGTGGGAAACCTCCCAGGGTGTACAATGGCAATGATTTAGTCTTGTTAGCTTTTTTTTGTTTTATGTCTCTACTGTGAGTGGACGAGCAAATACATTTTCCTTGTTTTGCATTTAAATTTGTTTTAGTAAGGACAGGAGGCGAGGAAAATATGGCGAGGGAATGATGACAGGAACGGAGACTAAATCTGGAAGGGAGTGATGTGGAAGGAAATGTGGTCAGGCATGATAAAAGCTGGACTTTCAAGTCAAAACTGTTAAAAGTGGGAAGCCAAACATGAGTAGAAAAGAAATGCCATTTCCTTAAGACATTATTTTGACAGTTAACAGTCCCATATTATTTCGCAACAATGTTGTCACCTCTGGTCACAACTTCATTGCGTTAAATATATGGTTAAAAAAAACAGATAAAAACAATCAAAGAGAAAGGAGTGTTTGACGACCGCAGCGACTGAAAGAAGCTTTCAACAGGAAATGGAAAATTATGTAGAAAAAATGGAAAGGAATAAACCCAAAAAAACGAAAAGTAAAAGCAGATTAAAGGTCCGCAGAGAGTGGTTCGGTTAGCTGCGGAGGAAAACTGAATAAACTGATGGCAGACCGCAAGATAAAGAAATTATTTTCTCATAGTTTTGTAAGCAAGGCAATAAAAAGTCTGGCCATCAGCACTATCCATCGCCAGGCCTCTCTCTCCGCCCTGACAGCTGCCTGCTCCTGCAGTCCCAGGCCGCCTGGACGGGCTCACATGCATGGGAAACAAAAAGAAAGCGTGTAAACAGATAAATGAATAGCACGTTTGTTCAATTGTACAACGAAAAATGAACAATTGATATAAAAATGTATTTACAACTTTGGTGTCGATGTGCAGGTGCAAGAAAAAAAATAAAAAATAGCCCCGAGGCTTGAAATTAGTTTTGAAAGATAGAAGAAACTTAATATAAATCTGCAATTAGGAGCCTTTCAAGTCCAGTCATTGCTTCATCTGACGAGGGAGACCTCTGAATGTATAAACACCTTTAAAAAATGAATGAAAATTAGATTTGCAACACAACATCCACCGCTGAGCCGTTACGTTTGGAGGAACAAACGTTGTCAAAGCAGCCGGTGTGCTGCATTTAAGGTGCAGACAGAAACTCTTGTTATTTGAAGAATTTTGCAGAGACTAAAGTCATCAAGACGTACAAACCTTTTAAAATAAACCGAACCTAACTTTCAACCAAAAGACACCTCACTGCAGTTGAGGCTGTGGCTCAGTTGGTAGAGCGGGTGCCGGAAGGTTGGAACTGCAAGGTGTTGAAAGTGTTATATAAGCGGAGAGCATTTACCATTAATAAGCAGCTTATGCAACATATATTTAAAGATGTGTTTCTTGTTTCTCTTCTATTCCATTTCATTCTTCGAGAGCTGATAAGGAATTTGTACTTCAAACTGTACTCGAGCTCTAATCAAAGAAGAATGGTCACCGGATAGCACGTTGATTGATTTTTAAAAAGCCCACAACCTCCAACATCCAGGCAATGAGATTATTGCTTTCAAGCAAATACACAAGACCTCAAGGTCAGAGTTTGTGAGTTTGAGTTTGTTTTTTTGTTTCCAATTTCAGGGCGGTTGAAATGTCTATCTTGAAAAAGCGAAGAGTTACAGCACTCCAGATGAGGAGTGCTTTCACTGACGTCTTCTGGCTGTCACCCCTGTCATCGTGTCAGTGTCAACATTCTCATACCTGTTTGAAGTTGCTCTCAAAAGTAGAGCTTTAGGTCAAAAACAATGGTTGGTGTCAAAAGTATAAACACCATAAACACTGGTGCATGAATTTCCCAGCCAGAATAATGGCTCTGATGCAAGCTGATGCTTTGAAACAGGGTTCTTTCCCTCTGGCTATACCCCCCCCGCCCACCCGCCCTCCCCTCCTCTCATGTTTCACTGTTTGTCTCTTCTTCTTCCAGCACACTTATTAACTGTTTAAACTGGATCACGCAACTACTTTTTTTTTTATTTTATTTTATGTGTGACCTTTGGTTTATCTCTTGGTTTATTTGGATCATTACACGGCAGCGTGTGCTAAACTAGATTTAACATAAAAAGAAAGGAATTTAAAAAAGGGGGGGAAACCACAATAACCATACGAAACCATTGTCTATTGTTATAGAAATCTATAATAACATATATAATGTGTGTGTATGTAAATAAAAGTGACGCTTCATCATATCCACAAATTCAGGTAGTGAAAGTTAAGAAAATACATGATTTTTATTGTCACGATTAGGTAATGTCTTATAATTGTATGTACACACCCTGCCAATTATTTTTTTTAGTGCCTTAATGTTAATTAAGCTAAGGTAATATTTTCCAATGTTTTGGTAAAGGAAAGAAAAGTGTAGTCTTCTTTTCAAAAATAATTAGCATTATGATGATTATTTTAGATGAATCATGGGTAATTTTTGCTAATGGTCCTTTTTTTTTGTAAAATTATATGTACTCTTTTTTACTTTATTTCATCATTTCCCAAAAATATTTTGGATTGATTAATTGGTCTTTTATGCGTGGCACTGTGCGCTGACTGTCAAAGTCGGTCATATTAATTCATGAGGCATTAAAATCCTGAGAGAAAAATCACCTTTTTTCACGTATTAAAAAAAAAACAACCCTGTTCTGAATGGCAGTTACGTAATACTCAATTCATCATGCCGCATTACCCGAAAGAGGAATTTAGGTTAATTTCGTTGCACTTGATCGTTTGATACTGATTCACGATATGACCAAAAGTATATAAATTTAATCCTCATGCATGCTCTGTCCTGAAGGTTCGATGTGTGCATAACATCGTGAAGTATCCAGACCAGTACATGGATGTTTAGGTTTTTTGGTTTGACAGCTGAGTGAATCTGACAGACGGCAATTTGCGTTTTATTTGCTTCATGACCTGTTATCTTGAAGAGTCGTAGTCTGACTGTTTATCTGCTTACGCACCTGCGGGTCGCACATGGACACAATGGAACAATGCATTCACTGAGTTTTGCTTTCATATGATTTGTGTTCTTGCGAGACCATTCTTCACGAATAAATATTATACGGTGAAATAGTACAACGGAAGCATTTATGCTGATAATAATTGTAATAATTCACACAAATGATTAATTATTTCTCAGAATTAAAGCTTTTTGTTAGGCTAAGTGGTTTGCGGGTTCCACAAACTGCTGACCAGACCACAGTGAGAGAGCTGAAAACAGACTCCATGGCTGGCTGTCTGCGCTCATTATCTAACAACCAATTAAGAAACTCCGGTTTGACTTTAGTTTCAGGCTAGTGTACGAACCACCACAATAGCTGAGTAAATCACCTCCGACGATTTCATTCATGCTCAGTTGGGAACAAAGGAAAGACGCGTGGCAAAAAGATGAGCTTAAGTGTGATTACTGTGTGAAGTTAATTTATTTGGGGTTTTTTCTTCCCACCTTAGGTGATGAAATACTTGTTTTAATGTTGTACTCGAGGGGCAGCGAGTGCCAAAATGCACCGTTTTCTGCATATCCGAGGAAAATGATGATCTGATTGGCCCCCGTGTGTGGTACAATTTACATTTTGAACTGCGCTCAACAGAAGAGGGTACACACAGGGTCACTTGTGCCCCTTATGGAGCTTCGCTCAAAGAGAACAGCCACACTGAGTCAAGCGGATCAAGGGGTTCCATCTTTCAGTGGATGTGCACATGAGCATGCAATGCTTGCTTTCCTTCAGATTCATCAGGACATGCAAAAGACACTGTGCCTGCATTTGCAAACATCTGTTTGTGCAACTGGGCTAGATTGCTTTCATATGTGCAAATTAGGCCTCTACAATATAGCTTTTCAATTATTCAAAATAATCTCTGCTGTGCGGGTAAGAGCTATACTGCTGGCAGTGATTTGTTTTTGGACCATTAACCTCCAGGGACTTTTCTTTGAGATTTTTTACTGAGAATGTGTTTCTTCCAAAACAAAACATTTTTATAAATCTCAAATTCAGAGCTTGAAAACATTGTTGCATTTGAGAGGATCAAAATATTCAATCAAGCATTTTATGGTATGTGTATATGTTTCATAAACTTTCAAAGGAAATTAAGATTAGCGGTAGAATTTCAGTTCTCTTTTTCTCATTTATACACTGAGCCCTGCAGCCATGCAGAAAAAACGGAAAGAAGACAACTGTGAAGATGATAATGATTTCTTATTTCTCACCTATAAGGGAATGGTTGACAGACAGATTAAACAATCTATAACTGAAGATGAAGATAGGGAACATGGGGAAAGGATGAAATGGTTCTAGAAAGTCTCAACATCCAACTGGGTGAAGTATAACGCAGAAAGTAGAAAACCTGACTTCATTCCCATGTTACAGGATGCATGTTTTGCATTTCTATTTTGAGTGTCTAAGCTTTGTAACCTTTCGTGAAACAAAATATGCTCTCAAGAGAGCAGAAAAAGCGCCTATCATTTGAACATGAGTTGATTAAAGGAACAGTGAGCTGAGACTCTCGTGTCCGCTGTCTGAACAGTCGGTGCTCCCCGTACATGTGGCCGTCGTGTGTGTGTGTGTGTGTGTGTGTGTGTGTGTGTGTGTGTGTGTGTGTGTGTGTGTGTGTGTGTGTGTGTTTATACACACACTTTGGGGCTACCTTGGTCTGTGCAGAGCCACTGGTGAAATTGCCATACTGAGATGTGATAAAAAGCTTGTTTCGTGAAGGGATGAGTGAAGGATTTACAGCTGACACATTAAGCCCGAGGGAACCTTCTTGCAAAATGTTTATCTGCGAAACATCCACGCATTAAGATGATGAATGGGTTTCCAGCAGATGAACAATTTAGCTCACTCATGTTTTTTGTCCTTTTTTTATATAATAGATTCACAGTTTGCAAAAAAAAAAACCTATTAGGATTGGTCTTATATCTCCATCCCATCTGCCTTTTTTCATCTCCTTTTCATGAGTGCTGCACATTATCCCCGCCACGGCAAGGCATCAGCCCTGACACAGCCATAAAAGACACAGAGAACCATGTCTTTTAAATGGACAGGTTGCTATAAAGAAAATCAGCGTGCAATCTGGACAACAGACCTTAATGTGACCCAATGAATATCGGGGAAAACACAAAACAACAACAGAGCGGATGTCGAATTTGACCATTGCAAAAGAGTGAAATGATAGAATTCTTTGCCACAAATGGAAATTAACTCAAAAAGAAAGATGGAATAGTAACAGTATATTTCTCCTGATGTGTTCTGTGAGCCAGAACTCATGACAGGATCTCTCAAATGCGGTTTCTTCCAAGTGACGATATCAGGATTTGTCAAAGACAAAATAAATTGGCGTGTTTATAATGCATCAGATTACAAGAGCATCGTCCTGGGTGACAGTACTGGAA
Source organism: Fistularia tabacaria (assembly GCA_901007705.1). NCBI lineage: Eukaryota > Metazoa > Chordata > Actinopteri > Syngnathiformes > Fistulariidae > Fistularia > Fistularia tabacaria. The sequence goes on from CAAKHD010012168.1 coordinate 68,993, forward strand.
CAAAACCAGCGTAGAGATTTGCCAGAATAAAACTTGACCAGAATTTCAAGCCAAGAGTTTTAGAAATGAGAAAAAAAAAAACAATTTCAGTTAATCATTCCCTCGTTTTCTGCACCTCATCTTCGAACAAAGACGTTGAAAAGCAGATCCGTGCAACATTCAATACCCAAGTTAAGAACTGAATAATTAAAGGACACGTGAATGTAAACCATTGTGAATTGAATTTTTTTCGCCATAGATAAAAGCAAAACCAAATGTAATTTTAATAAAAACTATTGACTGTGTGTTCGGTGAGATCTCTGCAGCTAATTTTTTTTTTTCCCCAAATGATCTACGAAAACATTCACGTACTTTCTCAACACGTATGCATGCAAGCACACAGCACACCAAACACTTGCTATCTTTGTCCCCCCGCCCCAGATAAAACCGTATCCCTTTCACTTTATTTACTAATTGTAGTGAGGAGAAGTAGCGTAGGGGAGTGTCATAGAGCTCCCCCTGGGCAAGTGGCCAAGCTCTCTGCATTGTATCCGCGCACCTTGAGAGGAAATTGAAAAAAGACTAATAAAATGAACATAGTGACATGTTATCACTGCAATGCAAATTCAGTGGAACCTCATGGTCAGCGCTCACACCGCTGTTCGTGGGGGCCCTGCGATGTGTGTGTGTGTGTGTGTTTGTGTGTGTGTGTGTAAGGCTACGTGCAGGAATATGAGCGGGGGCGAATTAATTGTGTCTTACTGATCGATGCAATTACTAAAGAAGAGGAAAAAAAGTTTCGAGGACTCAACATATCAACAAGTGAGAGCTACGTATCCTGGCTTGCACAACCCAGACGGAAAGCTTAACCTTATCTCCAGCTCTCCCTTTCGCATGTCACACGTCTCTTACCTCAGCGGCAGAGGAGGGTGCGATGATAATGTCAAAGAGTCAGAGATTAAAGCAGGTCTTTGGTAAAGGTAAAAATGAGCTGTCGATGGAATATAATATATCTAATATCTCCAGCATTATTGCTAGCGTGCCAAGTTCAAGTTTCTATCCATCTATTTCTTTGCACGATAACTTTGTGTTTGTATACACACAGAGGGAGTTCATGATGGACTGGAGTAGCAGGATATGTGTTAGACTGTAGGAGAAAGGCCGCCCACACTGACCTTCTTAATACATGTTACTGCTGTCTGTGTTAGTGGATATTGATTTTAGTGAAAAATTCTTGTCTCAAAAAGCAGAATGAATTAGCAAACAAACAGAAAAAATCAATTTCTGCCAAATCTATAAGAACCCTGTGCTGATAAAGTCAGGCTACTCAACACATTCACGAATTCTAATTGTTTTTAGAGTGGCGATGTCATTAGGACCCACAAGCTAAGAAGTGATCAGACTGAATTTACCGTCAAAGCTATTGCATTGCATGGTGACCTCGGAATGCTATTCAAGCATGTGCAGGATTATCAATGCAGCAGTATGCCGTCATAGATTTATTTCGTTACAACGTTACAGAAACCCCCAGAAAGTGTGACCCATGAAGGCAATTGCTAATGCATCAGAGGCTTACCACTGAGCCTACTCCCAGTGATGATAATACATTTTGTTAGGCCAAACTTCTAATTGGAACAATGGATGTCTCAACCAAAATTTTTGGCACCCCATCCTGCTTGTCCAGACTTCTCACTGAGTAATTAAAATAAATAACCTTCTGCTACTGCTATCCCTGCTACATGAACTAATAGTAAGTGAAGATTGTGCTCCTGGGCACAGGGCCTGTGTGTGTCTGCGTGTGCGCGTACGTGCAAAGTCTTGGCCATTTTTAACCTGCAAACTCATAAGAGCAGAGATCTATGATTTCATGACTCGCCACAAAGTGCACAGCTCTTTTTGGCACTAGTTAATTTCTGTTTGTTTTCAGGAAACTTTTATTACTGTGTTGCAGGTGTCAGCATTACGGTCCAGTATAACATACTGTAACTGATTGTTGTAAAACCAATCTGCATACTGATGTCTGTCCTGTTGATTTTGTTGGTGTCTGTAAACAGCAGCAGTTCAAACAATGATGGTCAGCTCTGCCGGGTAGCTCACCATTTTGAATGAGGGACACAGTGTTGCTCCCAGTCTGATGTCAGTGCCAGAGTAGCTTTGATTAAAATTGGATATGTTGCATGAATGACCTTTAATGTTAGGTTCCATCAATGTGATACTAAACTGCAGAAGCTTTTCAACATCATTAATTGATTTAAGATTTTTTATTATTGGTGGAGTGACCGGAGGGATGCAATCTGTTCATCATCCTATTTCCATTTTTATTTCATTCAATAGAGACTTCTCTCTCCACATTAGATGATTTCAAATTGAACCCATGGTGTGCGCACAAATTGTTTGTAATGTCCTCAGAAAACTTTAAACTCCACTTGGCATCTTAACATTCAAGAGGCAAAACATTTCATAAACTTATTTTGACTAAACTTAATGACTACGTCCCCATGGATAAATAAAAAGCAATGAAATAAAGATGAGTGATCTTGTCTACAATGAAGAACACATCTGCATACAAGATTGAAACAGTTTAATCCCACTTTTGACATTGTGCAAATTCGGTAATGAGCAAATTAACTTTTCTATTTGATCACACTGTTATCTCTGTAGCCGACTATGCGATGCAAATAAATTGCAAGGGTGCAGGGGATCCATTAGTGGATGAACCTAATCAAGAAAAACAGGAGAACACGGTTAGCAGCTCATGTTGGTAGCACTTTCAGCTCATTCACGCCTTGAACAAATAGGCCGGACAAGGATGAGATCTTACTTTGAATGTCCCTCTCCAGTGTGACACGCTATGGAGTAACTCAATTCACCCCTGAATGCGGAATGTCATTGGTTTGACTATTGGTGGAAGGGATTGATAAAACATTTCTCTATAAAGACTCACTGAAACTACAGCAAAAATGTCACAGCCATAATGACAGCTTGTTTCTTCTGGCTTGATGGATGTTTCATTTTTCCCTATGTGTCGCTAATAAACCACTCGCTATGAATTCATGTGCTAATCTTAAATGGACATATGCTTTGCCCCTCCAACCTCCCTAAAAGCAAGTTTTAACAAGCACCGGGAATGGTTTATGCCACTCATTCCATTTTACTGCAAGAGACAATCAGTTTTGTTTTTCTTAATCCACACCACATGATTCATGCTACCCTGGCACTGGTATTCAAGTCTGACCTTCGGTGTTAGTGCACGAAAAATAAAACAGCATGAAAATAGGAACGCGCTCAACATGTTTTTACTGCCAGTTTTCTCGGAACAAATTGTTTTGGATAATCTCGAACTGAGTGTGACTATTTCCCCTGTTACTTATGTTCGAAAAAGTGCCACATAAAGAACGCGTATGAGTCCGACAGGCTTCTTATCGTATTAACCAAGCTTCAACGCGATAGGAGACGCATAAGGTACAACCGACTTTCACTCCAGGAAAGTGGATATTTGTTTGACAAAGAAGAAGTGGCTTAGGTGAAAAGTTAGAACTGGCTTGGTTGTTTTCACTGACACTTAAATGTTCTTCTGTCATTTGTCTGCGCAAAAGTCCTTTCCTGCTCTTAGCCCTTGTGTTCTCACTCCCATGACATCATATGTTTATTCAATACATTGTATTATTCTTTGTTTCTTTTGTCTTTGTCCGAACTTAAACTCTTATGTCCTTATGTATCTCGCCAGGTGGTTAGTTCACTTCGCCTCATATATCTATGCACAATATATAGATATAGATGCAGATATATCCCTCAAACAAAGGTGGGATGATCAAAACTGAGGACGATTGAACTACCAGGAGACACCATTGCAGATGACACTCAGCTACAAATTCCTCGAGATCCCAGGTACAGGTGGAGATGAGGCTCCAGTGTTGTCAGCCACTGTCAAACACAGCAATAAAGTAAGTAAGGTCGTGAAAAGTCCCATGAATGGTAATGAACATGCAATCAACAAGTACATCTTGGTAGTCCTGTAGCACGAGGACTGGTAGGCAACACTGAGGACTGACGGAACTGGCTGGACTAAAAGACTAAGCTAAGTTGGACTTAAAGACGACGCTGACGTGCTGATCATGGAAGCAAAAGAACAGCAGTCGAGGCGGGGGTCCACCACAGCAGACAGGATCAAATGCAGGCTATGCAAAGAGATCCCTGAGACGGTTCAACCCATAAAAGCAGTGCGTGCATGTGAGTCCACTTATTAAATGAGTTAATAGTTTCAACTTATAAAGTGCTTTTAGACCTTGCTGTTTCAAAGCACTTTACACTTGATAGCATTAATCCATCCACACACACACTCGGGGGCAACCGGGGCGTTCAGTGTCGTGCACAAGGACACTTTGGAGAGCGGACAGGAGAAACCAGGTCATGAACCGCTAAACTTCCGATTGGAGGGATGCTCGCATTACAATATGAGCCCGGGCCGCCCCCGGCCATACGTCATCAAGACATCAGACGACTGACCAAGTGGCGAACCTAATTTACCCGTTTTCAACGCCAAGAGTTTCCGGAATTTGAGGGCAGCAAATATCTTTTTTTGTCTCTGAATTTCCTGTTTTCACCTGATAAACTTTGGCCTCAGTTCCTTTCCTCACAGCAAAAGATGCCAACCAGCGTGAAGGTAGCCCCCCTGAGGCTAAATCTCCCAGTGCAGAGCCATAGCATCAATACAGCTTCCATTAAACAAACTACCAGCCAGCTAGCTCCCCCCCCCCCCGGTGTGCCATCTCCTGTTGATTTATCATATACTTTTCTGGCGAGTGAGGTTATCTCGACTCACCAGAGCACTTCAGCTACCCAGTATCAGAGAGTGGTCCGATGTAACCGGTGTAATGCCTGTTCCTGTTCCCTTGCTGCTCAGACGTGGCAGTAACCCAGCCTTTCACCACAGGACCATTCTGAGGTAGTACTGCAGTTCTCTTAGTTTCTAAAACCTTGGATATACCTGTAGGAGCCCAAGTCTTAATAGATGTGACAGCGCGAGTACTCTGAGGTAAAGAACACCGAGCCTTTGAGCTATTGTAATTCATATAGTCGAGAACATGAAGCAGTCCAAGATTTTAAAACCCGAAAAGTAGTATTGCGATTCTACACGATCTGATTTGCTGATATCCAACGTCTCGAGGGCCCTATTTCAACGGCTCTATCGTAGCATCTGCGAGTTCCACAGTTGCTCATTATGTTGCTCAAAGGCATTTGTTCCATTTCCCGGTGCTCTTGCAGCTTTTATGGGAATCTCCAACCTTGGCAGCTCCGCTCTCTGTAGGGCACTTCAGAACTCTCCGCTTTTGTTTTTGAACCCTGACCAAACTCTGTACTTCATAAAGTGACGGTATTTAAATGTCTTAACATGACATTCAACAACAGCTTATTGATATTGCTATCAAATGTAAGTCGGAATAGTTTTTTTGTGATAGTTTTTTCCGACTGATACAGATTTGTTCTCCAGGGAATTAGCCTTGCAGCTTTACCAGAAACTGGCCCTGATTCAGACACACATTGGTGAAAGAACTTTTAATTTAATGAATAATGAAAACATCACCACGTTTGCTTTAGGAAAATATTCTATGGGCACACTCAGACATGTGACTTTGGGGTTGCTCGGTAAGTTTAGCTTGTTCTTAATTTCCTCTGGAGAGCTGGATTGGACTAGAAAATGTTTGCCTATTTGCTAAGTTAGTGAAGCAAGATATTGGTCTGAGGCTACAGGGGTAATGGAGGTATTACCGCCAAATGTGTACACATTGCGTGTTACTGCTTCTCACGCCAGGCAGAATCCGCCCGATGGAGTAAATAACAAAAGGAGGGGGAAAAAAAAAAAGGGCAAAACAAATGGAACAAAAGATATAACTGTGATGTAGTGGTATAGCTTTCAGTTTGAGAGTAGAGATTAACTCCAGCCGTGATATTTCAAATTTCGAACGCTCATTTTAGAAGACTCGCCTCAAGCAGGCCAAACCCTGCATATCCGCCACACATTTGGAATGCAGAGGGCCCTGTCCCTCGTCCCCAGTATTCCCTCACATTAAAAATGCTGTTCTGCTCAGTCTGGTGGGCAGATGCTGCCAAGCCTACCAGGCTGTCAGGTTTAACATCAGATAGACCTCAGTCTGGCTCTCGGAGGGTATTTGCAGTAGCTCAGTGTCTAGTTAGGGACACCAGCTGGCACAAAGTGCTTCTTCGTTTGAGCTATTGTTCGAAAGTACTCATATCGCAAACTTTCAAGCTTATAAGAAAGACCTCTTTTTGTTTTCACCGTACAGTTAACGCTTAGCAATTACTGACAATATATCTGCTATTGGATAATTTTGAACGTTGAATCCAGATGGTCCGGTGATTCTGCGGCTTACTGGCTTTTCGTCTGTCTAAAGAAGGCAGACATTAAGTATGGTTTGTCCGAGCAGATTGACCTTTGAAGTGCACAGTGAACTGTAAAGCAAAGCAGATGATTAAATCAGAAAGCTGTCTTAGCTCATCATGATAACAGTGAACATTGGGAAAATTATAGTCCAGATTATAGCTATGCACTGCTCAGTGAGAGAAATTATTATTGACATTATTGATTATGAAACCACTGAAAATCAGGGGCAACAACTTTCTTTATATAATGTGTTTGTCTCGTTTTCTTACTTCCTAGTCCGCAGCATTATTTACACTCGGCTGGCCGGAGTCTTGGCCTTAATTTTTCCGGGCATTCCGTATCTGATCACATGGCATTTTGAAGGCACTGGATTTAAGCATTTTTGAACCATCTCCCTAAACTGTCAAGTTACTGCGGTGCATTAATGCCTTCTGATCGGAAGTTGTAAAGCAGACGAGCGAAAAGCAGAGGTCACGCTGCTGCTCACCCCCAGGAAAGAGGACCTCAGCATGCTCGCATGAACCGATATGACTTCGGACTTGCAAGTTTACTTGAAAAATAGGAAAGAATTATAAGAGCAATCTCGTGAGTGCTCCGACTTTGAAATCGAGATTTCCGCTAAAGGTCAGTCGTGTAGGTTCTTTGGACACCTCGTGTTGGAGTTGGAGATTGCAACACAATGCTTGGATCCTCCTTTCAGAAAACCGCCGGCTCAATGGTCACGTGTACAGTACACGAGCCACCAAATCATCAAAACACAAGACTCCTCAAATAAGAATTGGTACCAAGTAACAACGATGTATTTATAAGTTCATCTCGTCTGTCGGGATTGAAGTCTGAGGCGGTTAGAAAGAAAGTGGCGTCTGGTCTGGAGTTTCTGAAAATTGGCGGAAACCCACTGTCAGAATCCGACCAGGGACCGTCATGCTTTGAGGCCGGAGTGCTCCCCTTTGCACCTAGGAGCCGCTGAGGTCATCGGATCTGCTCGATATTCTGATCAACTCCTTATCGCGAGACATTTTTTGGAACATAACACGGCGGGTGCCTTTGTAAATAGCGCTGGACGTCAAGACCGTTACACACGTTTTCTATTCAGACTTTGCATCTGTATTTTAGTCGGCTGCAGGGTGCACCAATATATGACGGTCGCCTCATCATTTCAAAGTTGTTTCTAATCTACCGCTGTAAATGGCCCCGTGTACTTTCCAGCGGAAAGATTTTGCACTGAAGTGCTCCGACCTGCACTTGCAATCAAATCAGATGGAGGAATTCAATATAAATTGGCTTGTTTGGTGTATTTATATTGTACTTCACACTTGGCTCCTAAGCCTTTATGCACAAGCTGTATCTACATCTTTGCATGATTTCGCCGTGGAATAGATTGGAATGGCTCCCATCCTGCTTCGCTGTCTCTCGCCACATTTGCCTCAAACAAACATTGTATTTGCCTGCCTTGTTTATAAATTTGTTTGCATCAACACAGTTCTGCACAGCCCCGCGATACCGTCCTCCGTCCTCCCTCTATTCTCATTTTCTCATCCTAGATTGCCCTTGATTTCCCACGTCTTCTCCACTTCACCTCCCTCCTCCTTTCATTCTCTTTCTCCTCCTTCACTTGCAGCAAATCCCTCGCTTCTTCCACCTCTTCATCCACTGCTGCCTGGAGGTTTTGAGAAAGTGTTACATAATGCACTTCAAATTATCACAATACATATATAATGGATATGGGGAGATACAGAATTGTGGGCTGGATAAGGAATAGAGCAATGAAATTACCAATCACCAGCTTTGCAGATTAAATGGGTCAATCTATCATGTTCATGCTTATTTAGATCAAAGGAAATGGTTCTGTCAGTGGTTGTGTGTGTGTGTGTGTGTGTGTGTGTGTGTGTGTGTGTGTGTGTGTGTGTGCGCGTGTGTGTGTGTGCGTGTGCGTGTGTGTGTGTGTGTGTGCACGCACATGAGAAAACTTGTGCTACTGAATCATCCTCCCATCTCTGCACTACAGTAGTGATAATAACTGGGTGATTCTGATGACACATGACAGTAGCTCTTACATTGTTTCTGCTGTGCGCCTCGTCCCTTCTCAGATGCATCGAAGAGCTACTTTTCATGGAGAGGAATGCCAGGACTTTCCCTCTCTTATCCAACAGTTGGCGTCTATTTAATAGTTTGTGCTCTCGTCATTTATCTCTTTTTGATCTGTTTTTCAAATGTTGGCCTCCTCTCTCCAGCCCCGCTCCACGCCATATCGCTAGTCTCAGCCCTTCCCGGTTCCTTTATCCGGTTGTCTGCGTTCAAGGGAATTATAGAAGTTGCGCATCTCTCAACAGATCCGGGACAGTGTCTGGGCACAGCTCATGCTGATGTCAACTCCCAGATCACTTAAAGCTGCTGAAAACATCCCCAGCAGTCATGTCCAAGCCTCACTTCTGCCTAAATACCCACTGAGTAAGACAAAAAAAAAAAAAAGTAAAGTCAAATGATGAAAGAATTATATGGCAAAGCCCCAACACACACAAAAAAATCCCCCCAAAGCCTCGCAGACCTTCTCAACCTTCTCATGCATTATAGATCAGTGGCAAATCAGCTCCCCTGTGAATTGTACACGGAACCACATTATGAAACTAGACTGAGATGCTGATATTTGTCACAATGGGATCTGTAATGAGACATCATATGGAGTTTTTTACGTGTGATTCCAAATCATTTACTATTAAGTAAATAGATTAATTGTAATCAAAATGACCAAAGAGTCCCTGCGTCTCCCTCTTCCCGCTTTTCTTTTCGAGCCGCAGATTATCACCCCCTCTATTTCCATTTCGCCTGCTCTGTGATCTCTCCCTCTCTGTGCCTCCCCTTCTCCATCGCCTCTGTTACGCACATAAAAAGGTTCCAATAGGGTCTTTGGTTCGATGATGAGATCCTGCCTTCAGCAGTCCGGTTTGAAGCTCTCGTTTTAAGTGTGTTTCAGAGAGGAGAGAAAGCTCCTTAGGAATTGAAAAGAAAAAAAAAAAATCTGATTGATCTGACAACCTGTTCAGCTGGCTGATTTCTATTTAGATTTTAAGTAATTAAAATCTAACACTCAAGTGACCCCGCGGCAAAAATCATCGGCCAGGCGCAAAAAGGTAAGACTGGAGCCCAAAAGAGGCAACCAGAATCTGATGGCGGGTAACGAAGCACACAGTGACTACGTATTAAACAATGATTCGAATGTCAGTATTCACCATGAAGAAATCTGAGCGGATGTTTATCAACCCTGAAATCAGCCATTCTAGACTCTTCAGGAAGACAAGTTTTACCGTTTGGAATTTCAGCGCTTCTTTCCGAACACACAAATTGAACGGTTCCAAAAAACAGTGAAACTTTTGCAAATCGTTTCGGGGGGAAAAAAAAAGGCACAAACGGGATTCGGTAAACAGTGTTGGTGTGGATGACTGATTTGAAAATGACAGATAAATACTTTGCATGTCAAACACATGTTTTGTGGTGTCGTCATTCCCAACCGGCACCCAGCTGGACGTGCATTGCTGAGCCTTTGGTTGAGGGAAGGTTGTGACATGGGTATCACGATATCTCACAACAACCACTTGATTTACATTTAAGAGGGCAGCTGATGTTGGTTAAGATGTGATAATCCTCTATTCGTCCCACAGCAGACGACTGAAGGAATGTGCAAGGCGGTCATCCGCTGCGATTCGTTGTTCAGCCTTTTTAAAGCAGCTAATATGCAACTGCATTGGATTTAACAACAATCTACTTTTAATTGTCAACGACAACACGTGTTCGAAGTGTTTTGTGTCAAACCTAGTATTTGATATTTAATAATGTTTGTATAACTCCGAGGGCTTATCTGTTGGTGCAAGTATCGTGTTGAAATTCGCTCTACAATAGCTCAGTGAACTGAGAGAGAGAAACGATAAATTGTCTCATTGAGACGTACTACTTTCAATACTTTTAATACATTTTTGTGACAGCGCTTGTAGTATGTAACTAAAATACAAAGAATATGTATCGGGAGACTCACAAATATAGCTGTACTAAAATGAGCGTGAAGATATCACCTTTTCTTCATCTTAAGCCCCAAAATGTTAATGAATTGTGAGCAAATTTCTCCCAAAGCTCTCAGTACCGGTCCAGAGATACTCTTTCATATCCACTTCCATTATGAGCTATTTAAAACCCCATATATTTTAAACCCACACCACCCAAGAATGACTTGTGTAGCAAAGAGTAATTTGATCCACTTGGTCCAGTAACACTTCGGAAGTAGAGGAGCCACAAGATTAAGTCCTTTTGTCCCCATTAAACCAGGCTCAGCAAACTGAAATCTGTGGCGCCCTCGCTCTTGGCTGGGCCATTACTTGAAGTGAGCATTTATTTGGCCAATATACCGATGAGCAGTTTTCATACACATGAGCGGAGTCCTGTCTGAGACATTTTTAAGGATTTGTGAGCTTTTGCAGCTCCCCTCTCTGCCATCTCCTTCTTCAGTCGGCAATATTGTATCTCATCAATCACAATCGGGTTTTAATATCTGATATGGGTATAACTGCAATATTTCCGTCGCTCATCTCTAATCACGGATATGTGTGTTCAAATGTGGCAATGCTGCGAGGCGCGGTGAAATCTAGGAAACACCAACGGGTTTTCGCGTCTCTCTACTTTAAACATACATCCCCGAAAACACTGTCACTGCACCCAACTTAAATTCGGCATCAATATCACCTGGCAGTCTGTCCCTTGCAAAGACTTATTTTGGTGGGCAGGTGAAGAAAGACCAGGGGCCTTAGGGGCGGTAAGATGGGAAAACAAAGGGTTTTTGGGAGGTGGCAGACAAAAGGGAGCAATACCCAAAGGCCACGATGTTCTAGTAACCAAAGATTGACATTTTCGCTGCATTAGCTGCCTCTCAGATCTTTTCATCTCTTCAGACTGTTTTCAACAACACATAGGGATAATGATTTTTTTTTTCTTCCCCCAGCTTGAAGTCCATGTGAATCCGAGACTGAGAACGACTACGAACGGGTTACTGTTCAAAGAGAGGCAAATGACTTAAGAATGGCTGTTGATTAATTACTCATGCAAACTGCCTGTAAGCTGAATATGCTAAAACCCCAGGGAGAGGGATGCATCCCTTTCTACGGTAGGTTGCTTCAGACTCCGGGAGAGCAGTGTCAAAACCGCATTCCGAGGACATCCATTTGAGCCAAAAACAAACCTTATTGCACTAAAGCAACACGTTAAAAAGCCCCCCGGAAGCCTGTCCACCCCACTGCAAACCACTCGCTGTCGGCCTCTAGTCTTCCTCTTATCCTTTCATAGCCTTTAAGAGCATATTGCTTGAAAAAAAAAAAATGACAGATAAGTCATTAGTATAGGCAGGGCAGATGGTGTTAGTGTTGAGAAAGTCCATGTAATAGTCTGCCAAAAGCCTTCTTTCCTGTCGAAATGTCTTTGAACAAGACACCGAAATCCCCCCCATACTTATTCAGTGGGAGACAGCTGTGGATTATTCTGTCACCTGAATGTCTAGAATGTGTGAGACGACATGTCCAATTAACTAAAAAAGTTGAGTTGTCCATTTGAAATTTAACGCGGCCACTCGTCGTCACTTCCCTCCCATGCCCCCAGTCACGCACAAACTCAGTAACATATCGACATGCATTCATCTGCCGGGGAAAACCTTCACGCGGTGAATCAAAACTAATCACTACAGTAATTCTTAATCCTTTTTGTAAACAGGGGAGACGGTTTTGGGGCGCGGAGAGCGGAACAAGTGTCCTCCAAAGCCAAGTGTCATTAGACTTTCCTGCGATTTCCAGAGCTGTTCCTCACAGGTAGACATCTACTCTGTCATGAATATTAATGAACTTTTACATGTTTTATCAGTTAGTAGACAAGTAAAGTGAACATGTTTCAGCACCATGGAGAGAGTCAGCAGACAGAGAGACTGGAAACCCTGCGCTGAATACACAGCATTTTTTTTTTCCTTCAAGGCCTCAGTCTTAACTAAGGAAAATTCCGAGCATTATTTTCATAGAGGTAGGGAGCTTTTGAGAAAGGTAGCTAGAAGGGGAAGGAGAAGGAGGGGGGGCAGATATGATGTAAATAAAGTCTCTTTGAAGAGACTGTAATATGTGATCCTGTCTAACTTGCTTTGAAGGCTTGCAACACCTAAGCTCCTTCAAAAACGAATCTCAGGGGACAAAATCCTCTGCCCCTCGCAACTGTACTTCACACATATACACACAAGGGCTGTTCCTATAGAAAGGCACGACATTACACAGCTTTTTAAGCGGATTCATGTGTCGCGCAGCTCTTTATACGTGTTCCGTGTGGAGGAACGCGGCAGTGCGTTGGGAGAAATTGTGTGTGAGTCAAAGAGGGTTTCAAAAGACAAATGGCTCTAATGGTTTGTAAATGCGGGCATGTGGGCAGCTGAGCGTCTGCGGCACGGGACGGCTGGCGAGCCGTCAGCGACTTCCATTAAACATCTCGATCTTTGATGAGGGTAAATTGAACAACAGGAAGGTGATGCTTCGCATGGTTACAGTGCAAAAGCCATCTTCCCCAGAGCCTGGTTTCTGGAGTTACAAATGTCTTGGCTAGCATGCGGCCAGAGCTAATATGGGTAATTTGGATAAGGATAAACTCAACACCTGTCTTTTTTTTTTTTTTCATTAAAAATCATCTGATATATTTTAAACGTTTCCGCACGGCACTCAGAATTCAATCTTCTTGGTTTGCCGCTCCACGGGAAAACTGAGTGGGGACTTATGCAAAGCTATGACAACACTGACTAATCATATGCTTCGCCCAGTTCCTGCTGCAACTGCGTGAATGCTGTTGTTAAGTCAGGTGTTTTCCCATCTGAGCTGTTGAGTGGGCTGGATCCACGCTTCAGGTTCATGACTGTGGGTTCCACTTGGTTTCTGAACTGCTGAGTGGGCTGTTCGAGTTAAGAGAGCTCCAAGGCAGAGATGCACCCGTGTGTGTGGCTAAACAACAAAATATATATCACTTTTTTATTGTCTGTGGAGGTAGTTTATAAGGCAAAGATACAGCGATGGACAAAATGAATTGTATATCACATCAACAAAGAGCGTTTTTGGTATAAAATCAACTATTATGTATAGGAGACACTCTGATGTCACCAGGGCACACTGGGCTGGAAACAGATTTTTGTGACGTGTCGCCGTGCAGGCATTTTACAGGAAAGGAATTCTTTACAAGCGGGGATTTAGCACTAAACACTTTAGTGCTCTTGTTGTCCTGATTCAGCGAATCAACAGAACAATCAACATGATCACTTTACATTTCACATCAGACCCCCGAGCACAACCGACAGGCATTGAAGGTGCTCAAAACTACCAATGTGGAAACATTCTTTTGTATTACTGGAGAAAGCGACGAGGCATATATGCTAACCAGTAATGGGTGAGTGCATTAAAAGAATTATTACATTGCTTTGCACTTTGTTATTGAATGAATAAAAAAACATTGTTAAGTTTGTTAGAATCTTAGTCAATGGCTGATATAAAAAAACTCATAGGGGTGCACTGCCCTTTCTGCTTTGTGTATTTCCTACCAAACCAAAAAAAACACAAAACCAGGCGATTAGCGGGTTTTTTTTCGAATAAAAAGTTGTGCGTGATACATTTTTTGTTTTAGAGTAGTGAACGCACCGCCGCTGTGAACATGACCATTCATGTATCGGACCATAGTTTGCGTGATGTCTGACGTCACACCCGGAGGGTTACATTGCCATGGCAGATGTTTGATTCTCATTGGCATCACATGTCATCTAATTATATGTATATGTATTCTTTAGTACCTTTGTACGGCTTAATACATAAGACCCCTCAAAGCGGCAGGGACACACATGTTGCTCTCTCGTCACAAAAAAAAAAACACCTTTTTTTTTTTAATAAAGCATAATCTCTGTGTTATTCATTCAGGGCATGAGAGGGAAATGTGGTTAGATTAAAGTCTTTGCATGCAGCTGTCTCAAGTCTGTCAATGTTCATGAAGGTCAATAAGATAATGAAGAATAAGACTTTTGTTTGCACTCCACGAATGAAATCACACTTGACATTTGCTTCCTGATCTACAAATGCATTCCTGAACACTCAATTTTTGTGTTCCGCTACTGTGTAAATAAAATAATAATCGAGGTGATTCAGAGCGACGAACGCGCCTAAACTTTAACTCGAGCTTGAGAGAATCCGTCTGAGTGCCGGGTGTTCTTTCTTTCCTGGAGAAGCCGCTGTACCAAGATACTTCAATGATCACCATTTCCACATGACTGAACATGGAATTTTCAAATAATGCAAAAAACATTATCAAAACTCACAACCAGCGAGGCGATTTGAGTGTGACGTTCAGCCCAATGCTCACAAAGCGTTTGGAACAAGCGTGCATAATACAGTGACCCGATAAATACTTAAAATACTGAAAGGAAAAAGAACAAAGACGGAAATGACACACCACTCTGGAAAAAAAAAAAAGGATATAAGGGCAAAGAGTAAATTGTATATTTCACAGTGTTCATTTTATATTCATAGAGCGCGCGGCACATCATTCAGCAGCAGAAATAAGAATGGAGAGGTTTTCAGAGTTCAAAAGACAAATGACCTCAGGTATGAAGGTCGCCCTTGTCCTATTTGTTCTAGGCAGTTAAGGAGAGCCATTTAAGGGTCTGCAGAGAGCCGTCTGTGGGTCAAGAAGAATTGTAACCACCCTTTATGAGAAAGTGATGGTCATATTGGCAGGGCATTTGAGAGTGATAAATCAAAAAGTAAAAAGAAAAAACAAAAATACAAAGAAAGGAACAAATCTGCCACTGCTGTATATGGTGGGACGGTTGGGTCAAATTTGGCTGTTTTTTTTTTTAGGGGGGGGGGCTGGAAGTATGCCTTTTCACCCCCCAAAAACAAGACATGGGAATGATGACCCCTCCTGTGAACTTGGTAAAAATTATTGAAAAATAAAGTGAATAAATGCAACCCACCCCCCCCCAAAAAAACACATTATGTAATCCAAGGCCACCAAGGGCTTTGAAGGGGACAGTGAAAAAAAAATGTTAAAAACAAGGAACAAATCACTTCATTTCAAATCAACTTCTCATGGCTCAGAGACTCAGATTACTGAGCGGGTGGGGGTTATCATCTACTTAGAGATGCTCAATCGTCCAGAAGATGAAATGTCGTTTTCCTGTTAAAACCAGTGTTTTGTACCCAGCGAAGGGGTGAGTTGACGTGTTGACACGGCCATCATTTTCATTTATCGTCCAACTTTCCGGTTGGTAGGCACATCAAGTGAGCATAATACATGCACTGTACATAGTATCATGCTCGGTCTCCTGATTCTGGATAGTGACAGATTGCATCTGGCAAATCACTAAGTATGTGACATCACTACAGAGGCTGCAAAGAGTGCAAATGCTGCTTGGAAGGTTTTTTTTGCAGCATGTACACATTCAATCCACAGTTGGTGGCAGCGGTGATAGATTTTAAGAGGGACATCTGCTCAGGTTCGGACGAGAAAGTTAAGCGTTGTTCTTCAACCAAAGCAGCGGACAGCCCACGATCACTAATCCTCCTCTGGAAAACTTTGTAAACATCTGCCTTGGCTACTTTACCTTAAACTGCAGACCCGGCCTGTTTCTACTGATCTTTAAAATGCACCAAAGATGTAAAGAGTAAATGAGGTTCCTTTCACCCTTTTAAGGGTAAAGATGTGGTTGCATGGCTGCGTCCTTTAGGGATTTTGGCCGTCAACCACAAGGAGGTCTCCCTTTCATCCTCCTGGATGAATAATAGTTGCTGATTTACAGAATATGCAAATAAATGCATGTTTCTTACTCTAATTGTGGCCCGATAAAGTGTAAAGTAGCTGGTCAGCACGGCGTGGCTGGTTCACCGCATAAAAATGCTTCTTCAAAAGTTCCTGACTGTCAATTGAAGTTTCAGGTTTAAACAACAATAATTATAATTACAATAATCGTTATTATTATTAATGATGAATACCATTATTATTATTATTATTTTTATTATTATTGTATGAGACCAATCTCAAGTGAAATTTCCTCCATGCATTGTTTAAATGAAAAAAAAAAAACAACAATATCCAATGATAAAAATGTTAAGATTACGGATTCAAAAATGAACTATAACATAAGAAATACAACTCGGGGAAAAAAAAAGGAAAGGGTTTCTTTTTTATTTATTTATTTTTCTTTTATCATGTAAATGACTCCAATTCCATTTTGCCTGGCAATAGGGTTTGATGAAAGCATAATTCCATGCCTTGTGATTTTGAATTGGCTTACCCAGAGTAACTTGACATATTCACATCAACGCAATTATAATGAGCTGTTTTAAGACTCACCTGCTTCACTCAGCGTATTTTTGCACGGAAGCCCAAACTAGCCAAGTAACCAGCACAGTACACAGGAGGAGGCGCTCAGCCAATCACAAGGCAGGGAATCAATCAATCTGTCAGGGTAGTTAGGGAAGATGTGCCATCATTAGCCAGCGGTATTTTACAAAATCCTGTCACAGGCTTGATCCCTTTAACAACTGGATCAGAGGCTGCAGATCCTATTAAGATGATCACTGCGTGCTTTTAGACTCAGACATAGATGTGTCTGTAATATCCTGCTGACTGATCCCCGGGCGGAGGTATGTGTAGGTACAGAAGACACATGCATGAGGGAAAACGTCCACAGGAGGTTGGTGGGGAATGCCGTTGAGGACAAAGTGCCTTTAAAAGTCGAGGAAAAGAAGAGAATAAGAAGACCAAAAAAAAAATAAAAATAAAAAATCCTGAACTGAATCAACGCATTTGTGCCAAAGTTCCAAACGCACGAATGGATGCGTTGACCGTCACACAATAACTTCCACGATGCGCACCTTTAAAAGCGTCACGCCAGGAACTTGGTGCGGGTTTTTATATTTTATATTTTTATCATATTGATTACGTAACCGCATACGACCGCATCTTACCGGAGTTCCTGAGTTTGCGGTTCCTAAACACGGAGATGATCACCAGCAGGTTCCCCAGCACGTCCACCACCGTGGTGAAGATCAGCACGCTGGCCAGGATGGCGATGACCCAGGCGGGGCGGGCGCTCCCCTCCGGAGCCAGTGTGCGCTCCAGCTGCCCCAGCCGCGGTTCCGTCCGGTTCTTTATGAGCGTTAACGTGTCCGGCATCCCTGGCACAAGAATCCCAACGCGGGCGCCTCTTATGCCACGCAGGCACCGCCGGCACCGGATCGTTGTGCGTGGATCATGGAGCGCGCCGCGCCGGGTTCTCCGTGAGCGCACGGCAAGTCCAGAACCGCTACTTGTAGGATCCTCCTCTGAGTCCGATCTGAGACGTTTGTTGTTGTTGTTGTTTTTTTTTGGACGGGGGGGGGGGGAAGGGGGGGTCTGAGGGGGTTTGGCCGCATGCAAAGTTACATTGATCCTCAGCCGGATTTATCTTTGTGCGAAAAAAGTCGCTCCAAATGCGCGGCGCTCACATGGCGCGGGTTCCGCGTCCTTCCTGCGGAGGAACTCTTGGTCCTTCAGAAGATACCTACTGGGGAAAAGTCCACACCTCTCATGTTTTTCATCCTCTTTTCACTTCGGCTTGCAGTTTGGCATTTCTTTACGCCGATTGGTTGGCGCCCACCTTCAAGAATAAATGAAAAAATCCAAAATCAAATGAGGCCATTCCTTTTTTTAAGGGGGGGGGGGGTGTTGAACCACTGGAGAGCCACCAGGATTTAATTTGCTACTCTTTGGAGGAGAGGGGATAAAAAAAAAGGTGGGTGGAGGGTTGGGTAGGTGGTGGTGGTGGTGGTGGGGGGGGGGGGGGTGGGCGCCCTAAACCTTTGGAATGGCCTTGCCCCC
>CAAKHD010012168.1:87696-101983 GCA_901007705.1 Fistularia tabacaria
TCTCTCTCTCTCTCTCTCTCTCTCCCTCTATCTGTCTCTCCCTGCCTCTGTGCCCCCCTTTACTCTGTCTGTCTCTCTCACCCTCCCACCATCTCTCTCTTTCTCTCTCTCTCTCTCTCTCTGACTTTGACTTTCCCACTCTTATGTAGCAGCATGCCTTCTGAAGGTGTCCCCTCAGTTGGCCTGGATCTCTCACCGACCGGGAGGGTTTGTTCACTGGAAAGCTCAAATTGACCCACTGCAAAAATATTGCCGGTTCTCATAAATAAAAGCAGTGATTGGAACGCCTACGCGGCTCTATACGGAGAGGCTCTCTAAAATTTCCACGTAGGTCAACGTTTTGAGTGTGCAACACGCCACGCTCCAATCCCATATATCATATCACTGAGCAAAAATTGCAAATCCACCGTTAATATTAGTTTGCAGAAATAGGAGATGGTGTTCATAGTGAGTCCAGTCAGCTGACTGAATGGTGCGTCAATCACCCATAGGAGTCCGGTGAATTGAAGGTCCTCTCCACACATGTAGGGCGAACATATATTTTTCCAACAAACTGTTCTTCTTTGACACGTTAGTCATCTTTACATACCTCCTACTCATTCTCTCTCTCCTCACAAATCCCAGGAGATGTGAAAATACAAATAGTTTATTCATCAATCGGCATTTGAATCAGCGCTTTGAGTTCTCAAGGCTGGCTCATAGATATTCGCGATATCACACGCCCTGCTAATTGATCAGACCCGATCTGATGTCACATAGTTTCTCTGATCTCGAATGTGAATTTGCATAGACAAGGATATGGAAATGAAAACCAGCGGAACACAGATATTCCCATATGCACTCCATGCATGTCTCCTTGAGTGGGCCATTTTTGGACTCTGGATTATGATTCACTTTGCGCAGTGGAGGCAGCAAGTAGTCGAATCCCATACGTTAGGAATTTGCGTAACCGGTGCCAGCATTGCAAACAAACCCTTCATCGGATCCAGTGGATGTATATGTCATCGATACTGTCAGTGCTGGGCATGACACATTGAGGCCAGTGCTATTCGCCTGTTTAACCCTGCCTCTGCTGGGCGTATGGCTACAGCCAATGGCCTGCAGCGCAGCAGGAACAGATTAGAGCAGCCTCATGTCAGCCTCAAAGCAGGGTGATACGCTCCAGGCCTGAAGTGATGACCAGGAGACAGACAGTTCTAGCTCGTGCACACGCCCGTCAACTGGCCGTGCGCGCTCGTAGACACACACGCATGCAGAAAATCCAGGGCACAATCCACCTGAGTGAATGTACATGAAATATGAAGGGACCCCGTAGCACCGACGCGCAAACCAAATAAATCAACTTGATTGGATTCTATGAGCATCGATGACGTGGTGGTTGAATTACGTTCCCACAAACTGCAATTACTCTATTTTTACAAAGAAAAGTCAGCGATCAAGCCGAATTCTTTGTCTTGTAGGAGGTTTTTAGGTTGCACTTGCATACAATGTGGAATTATACCCACAATTCTTATCAAATGGCAGTATATTCAGGATTAATTTAGAAAAGGACATAATACATACATTCACAGGATTAAAAAACACTGTGACATCTGAATGTTTTAAAGTCTATCTGGTGTTATGATAAAAATCTGGCACGGTTTTCACAGTTATAATTTCCAGAATTAACATTTTGGTATTTAGATATGGTGAAATATTTCTTAAGGTTATGCACTCATGTTCAGACCATCCCTTTCATTTCTTTTTGGAAAAATAAAAAATGGCTGGATTACTTAGAGTTTCAGTGGATTCCAAAAATATGTGTATCAAAAGTGACCTGATTTTGTGAAAATTGTAGGTATTTTTGGTTCATTTTGTGCTATTTTTTTTTTATTTTATAATTTTTGTTTTATATTTCACTTGCTTTTTCATTTAATGCAAGTAGTTCTTGCAGAGTTACATTTTCAATTGAATATATGGCCAATGCATTATCCTGACAAAGATTTGCAGAGCATCTGATGGAGCCAAAATACTTGCTTTGATGCGGTCTTACCCCTGCAGATCCGATCCGAAATTCTTATTTTATTTATATTCAAAGATGATTCAAAATGATAAGCATATTATTGCAAAGAAAAAAAGTATTAACAGGATGTGCAAGTAGAGAAAAAAAAGTGGAAATTGAAATGTAAACTTGCACATAACTGGAATGAAGCTACTTTGTAATAATGTGGTTCTAAATAATGATCGGAGTTTCAACCTGTTGTGACAAATTATAATGATCATTTTGTTTGTTTTGCTGAAACCTTTCCATTGAATATTGTATCCAGAGGTGCAGGAGAATCGCTGGAGAATGGGCCCCAGGCCAAGTAATTTGATGCACTACTTCTAATTATCCTACAATGACGAATGAATCAACATAATTTTTTTACCCAGGATGACTTTAAGCACAGTCTGACTACAGTATCGAGAATTAATTTCAACAGGAAATGTTTATGGCAGTGATAGGAATGATTGTTTTCAGCACTAATGCAAGGCTGTGCTTCCCCAATTGCTTTTTAGGTGTGTTTGTTACACGGCCTTTTGGTTTACAACTGATCATAAATTAGAGTAATCAGATGAGCTGTCAAGGTTACCATCATAAGCATTTCATGCCCTAACAAGAATCTAATAAAAGTCTTGCAATTGTTGCACCTTCAGCAAATCCAGATGCATATTTGGCCGACAAGTATGAAACCCCCCGATGAACGGAGCGCAATTTAGAACAAACTCCCTTCTTACGAAAATCAGATATCAGCAATCTTGAGGGTGACAGCATGCCAATTCCTTGGAGTTAAAGCAGATAAGAAGCTGAGTGGAACACTGAGGGCCCCTGTCAAATCAGCATACTCCAGCTCAAGACTCGTGGAGGCTGGAGTAAACACACCCCTGTTCATGCGATTCAGCTGTTTCTTCACTGTACGTGGTGTTTGCGATTTGCCATCTTTTCATCCAAAGTCAAACCTCAAAGACATCAGCAGTCGCGATCGGGGGTGAAAGACCCAGTGGCGTTGAACGGTAATGGTGTAGATTGTAAGTCCTTTGTCCCTCACTTTCCAATCTTGGAGGAGAACCCATGTCAGCCTCTGGCGAAATTACTTCCCCAGCAGAAAATAAGACAATGTTGTTGCGTGGCTGGGAAACATATCGATATACATCAAATGCTGTTCGACTGGTATCATTTCATGGATTTGTTCGAAAAGGGATTTATGCCATTGCGCTGTCTCCTTCTGGACAAGGACTTGTGTATGGAAAAGAATGTTTACTCTATTTTATTTTATTTCACTTATTTGTATTTAAAGTCTCCCTGAGAGAAAATGCCATGAGTAAATTGGCAGTAAGCCATCTTGAAAGTGTTTTTTTTAATTTTTTTAATTAAATAAAAATCTTCAAAAAGTACCCCAAAATAGTATAAATCGCCAGAAATTAGAATGAAATCATGAGAGGTAAATTGCCTTAAATTTAGCAACTGACTTGAAAAACTAAGTGCAGAATTGGTAATAGGCGTATAGGTGATCTCAGCCATTGAACAGCTTTCCAACACATAGGGATATTTTCAGTTTATAAAGTATATATATATATATTTGTATATATTTGTATATATTTGTATATTTCATCTCTGCCGTTAGAACTAGAACTTTTTTATAATTACACACCGGACACATTGTATCTGTGACAGCATTCAAGAAGAGTCGAGTTGTGGGTTAATCCAATGAGACTAATGTACATAAATCGCAAAAGAAAATCCAATAAGGGAGACCGTTAACTTCCCCTCGCATTTGTTTTTCAGGCATATGCCAAAGGATTGCCTTAGTAATAATCTGTCAAAAAAGCGGGGGGTGGGGGGGTTTAGCGCCGGGTCGAGTCTAGTGCACAGCCTGCTCTTCTCAGTCACACAGAACTGAGGTCAGCACTCTTATGTGTATTCATATTGTCGCGCGCGCGCGTGTGTGTGTGTGTGTGTGCGTGTGCGCGAATGTGTTAGGCTGTGAAACTTTCACATCCGATTTTTCCCATCTCCCGGCATTTGGCTGTCGTAGCACTCCGGGAATATCGTGCATGATTTTGATGTTCAATTATTCATGAATAATGCATGCAAGGAAATTACTCGAGACAGTCGGTGCAGCCACAACAGCCGTGTGACTGTTTGTACATGCCTGCACGAGTGTGTGCGTGCTTATATATGTGTGCGCGTGTGTGTGTGTGTGTGCCATCAGAAGCAGATGTTAGGCACAAAGATTAGGTCTGGCTGGGTTTGTAATCCTGGTGTTAGTAAGAACGGCATGGATTTATAATCACCCACACAGCTACCCCTTAATAGGCAGGGAGTGGGAACAGTAATCTCCCTTACTTTTACCGCTTCTCTCCTCATCTTTCCCCTTCCAACCATCATCTATTCTTCACTCCCCTTCTCCTTTATGTAACATCCTTTCATCCCTCTGTCCATCCTTCGCCTTCCCTGCTGCATCCAGTCAGATCTAGAGGAACGTCATTGTGAAAAATGGAGCAGAGACAAGAAGGAGGGAGAAAAAAAAGGGGAGGGGGGTTAAGTGGCTTAGCTGAATCGGTGGTGTAAATTCCAGATGGTCTAGTGAAAATCCAGCCTACCAAGAGGGACTGACAGGTCCTCAGCGCTTCATCCTGACTCATAATGAATACGCACGTTGTCTAATGCTGTCTGGTTTCTCTCACGTTTGTTGTTGTCTCCAGGGTTGCAGATACGTGTAAATTGTATTTTTTTTTACCAAACAAATGGTCTTGGCAAGGGTGTGCAAGACCCTTGTCAGAATATCGCCATTAATTGAAAATCAGGGTTGAATACGTGAATTCAGAATTTCTCCTCCTCACTGATTGGACAGCCGAAGTATCTCCACCTGGACAGTGTTGTTTCTTTTCCGTTTCTTTTCCGTCCCACATAGCCCGGGGCAGAGGTGGTGTTATGCAAAGGATGGCAGGATCACGGGAGAAAGAAGCACGTATTTGTCAACAGACCGTCGTGCCAACCTTTTTAAAAAGTTTTATCTCTTGAGAAAATTCATAATTCATTTGAAAATAGCAAAACAAACATCAGACTGTAAGACGGCGAATAGACCTTTCCAGAACAGGTCTGGCCACCAGAGGTGACCTGCAGGTATCAGGTTCCTTGTATATTTTACACGGTCGGTGCCCGCGCAGTTTTTAGGACGAGCAAAAACAAGATTCATCGTCCCTGAATTCCGCCTCATACCTGTTTGAGCTTTTTTTGGTTCAAGGGAAGGCGCGAGGGAGAGAGAGCCAACATTTGACTATGAGCCATTTTCATCTGACACAAACTGGCTTGCACTGAAAGATTGATATACGGAGCACTGCACAAAAAAAACAAACCCCCCAAAAATTAACTGTCACTCAAAAATAGTGGGACAAAAATAATTGCAGCATTGATTGCTGTCCTAAAATGCATCCCAAAAAATCTTTTTACATTTTTTTTTTAAAGAAACTCGAAGGTACTTTCCCACAGATACCGAGGAATGAAATCCCAACTTATCAACATGAATGCTCGCAGAATATTTTCCGATTATGTTTTGAAGTGAGTGAGCTCTTATTCTGGTGTCGCCTCCCCGCTTCCCCCAAACACACACACACACACACGCGCACACGCGCACACACACGCGCACACACGCACACACACACACACACACACACACACACACACACACACACACACACAGAGAAGAAGAAGAAGATAACATACAGAATCTGGAAGCAAGTGTGCAAATACCAACATCACCCACAACACACACTTGCAGAGCACACACACTCCTCCTTGCACCTTAATTGGCGAAAATGTGTTGGATGTGACAGGAAAAATGAAACTCAAACATCACAGATCACAGGAATGTCTGGTTGCCATGGGAATGTTGTTATTTCAGACAGTCAGCTTGGTGGTTTATATATGTGCAGGGTGGGATGATAATAAGGACAAAGTTTTCATGTCAACTACATGGAGAGCATGGGGGAGCAGGGGAGATAATCACAACCTACCTTGGTGCATTTTCCTAGTTATAGATAGTGTGGGTACAGCACACTCACACACACACACACACACATACACTCACACACTAACACACACACACACACACACACATACTGACCACAGCTTCCTAACAACCTTTTGTCTCTGGTAACAAATTAATGACCGGCCACCTTTCCAAGGTAAAGATAATGTGATTAATAAATGTCAGCGCACTTGTCAGCTGAAGACGCAGCAAAATTTGGAAGTTAGCTGCTTTGATTTGGATAATGTGCTAAGGTCTATGTTGCCTTAATCAAAGATGCACAGGAATATAGTTTTCATTTGTCACACAACTAACGGGCCTTTTAAATGTTTTTTTTCATTGATGCTAAGAGCGGCGAACCTCTGTGTCATCAGAGATTCATCATTTGCATGTTTGATTATTGCACCGGTCAGTATTCAAGACTCACAGGAACAAAGAGTACGAAGGATCCCCTGTTCCAAAAACAAAACAGCTCCGAATGGCTAAAAAAAAAAAAGGCTGAACTCTGTGCAACTCTTGAGCGTTTGGAACGAATGCAATATGAGATATAGCCAAAAGCAGCAATTTATGAGTTCAAACCCTTTTCATGCTCAGCGGAGTGAAGCAGCTCCATCGTCTGAAATTAAAGTCACAAGCAGACACGAGCGGGTTTCGGGCCTCGCCAGGTTGTACAAAGTCACTTTGGCTTGATTCTGTTTCAAGGAAAGATGACGGCCGATCAAATACGGGATTCATCACCACGAAGTCGGCAGCTTTTCAGCAGCCCAGATGCTCACTTGGTGTTTTACCATTTGTCCCCACTTCATTCGATATACTGTAGGTTCTGGATCTAGAACAAGAGATCTTGTTCTAATCAACCTTCCCCAAGGGCTTTTGGTCAGTTGCTAAACCTTGGACAGTGAATTCTAGCTAGCAGCAGAGCAGGGTCTCCAGATCAAACCCCTTGAACTATATTGTAAGGATCGCAATCCCAGGAAGCTGTTAAAAGGAAAATTGAACCTTCTTTTGATCACGACTTCAGCTTCTTTGTCCAAAAGAAATCCCACTGTTTTACCAACTCGTGTCATAGTAACTTAACCTTCGTCAACTAGGTTTGTCGCGCCAACCCAACCTCCAAAATGGCATCGTTGCTAAGAAAGGCCACATTGCTGATTTTTCATCTAACATCTCTGTGTGTGATCGTAATGTATTTCGGAGGCAAATCTGGTGAAAATATGTCGACCGCACGTACTTATGTGGCATCTTCGGTATTTTGTGTTCATTTTGATGAGTGTTAATTCCTGCAAAGCCGATTTTAATCATGTATTTTGGCCGTACGAGTTTATTTTTAGCAGTCATGTGTCTATCGGGAAAACAACAGTGAGGGACCCAGACAAAGACGGGCTGTTTTGAAAAGTTAGATGAGGAATCTTTCTGTTGCCAGCTCTGCACGCCGGATGTGAAATCAAATTTGTGCGCCAGAGCATCAGGAGAAAAGTGAACTATGTCTTCAGTCCACAAAAGCCTTAAATGCCACTCTTGGTCCTCTTTCAGAAAAGAAATAGTTCCCGCTGTAGACATAACTGGTGCCTGGGCAGTTAAGCAGTGCCTTTGTTCACCTGGATGGGAACTGCTCCCATTGTCTGGGTCATTCCTTTAGACGCTTCCCGGTATCATCACAACTCAAAGCCATGGTTGCCTGAGACACGGTCAAACACACTCCTTTCAACACAGCGTGCCGGAATACATTTGCACATTATTTGCACTTGAGGGGAAAAAAACAAAACAAAAAACAAACAAAAAAAAAACACTTTGAAAAACGCCAGCACAAACACAACAGGGTGTGATCATTACATCCTTTTGGAAGACCGAGATCCCTTCAACATGGAATTTATTCTATGACTGATCGTACAGTTTATGCGTTTAACATTTCAGAAGGAAGTCTCAGTCCTTCATTTCTTCCTGAGACATCAGTGACGTAAAGCTCTCTTAAATGAATCTGACAGATTCCACTCAGAAGGAAAAGAAAAACATATAAGAGCTGTGACAGAACTGACTTGATAGGATTAAAAATTTTGGAGGATTATTTATCTCATGTAGTCTGCGAGATATAGCACACCTGCAAACGCACACCAGGTACACATTTACCCTTAAGACAAATCCCTCCTTTTTTCAATAAATAAATATGAATCTGCTTAGTTGGCACATGTTCCGCAAGTCCTCGTAATGTACAGCTGCTCTAAAAATCCAGGCTGGCGAAACAAAAACACGAAACAGGCTTTCAGCATCTGAGACAACTTCAGATCTTCAGATTTAAGTGGGATGGATGCAGCGGCGTATCGGTAAATCACACCAAAAGGTGTGCGACTTGTCTCAGAGCGAGGTGTTGTGTTGGTGTGTTTTGACTGTATCCCCGTCGGTTCCTTCGGGTGCCCTGGTTTCCCTCCACAGTCTAATAAGCTCAGCGGCCAGGTGAACTGGAAACTGTTAAGAGCCCACAGGTGTGAATATGTTTGTCCTTGTTAGTGTGATCTGTCCTGGATTGTCTCTCTGTTTGTTGCCCGAGCAGCCAGCACACTTACCATGCAGACCCAAACAGGAAGGCTTAAAGGAGATGATGTGCATTTATACAAAAGGTGTCGCCCCCCCCCTCCCCCACCGCCTTCCCACGCAGCTCTGTGTATATATGGAACAACGCCATCCCTGTATTAACCTCTCTGAGCTCCTCCTCCTCCTTTTATTTTCAATTTATTTGTTTTAATAGTTGATCTCAATTGTCTCAAATATGTTAAAGGAGGAAAGAAAAAAAAATTGAGGCTGGTTTTGGACACTTGAAATTTCAATTAAGTAGAAAGTTTGCGAAAAGGCAATATCCTCCGGCTGATTTGCTAAAAAAATTGAAAACCAAATGAAACTCTGAGCAATTAGACGGATAAAAGAAGCCACGGCTATAGTGTACCATGTGAATCCTTCTACAAAAATACGTCATCGTTAAAAAATTAAATAAATTAATGAATAAAATAAAATAAATTGAAAACTGAATAAGACAAATTAAAATGAAATAAAATAAAAGTAGAAAAAAAAATAATTACACACACTATTGGAAACCAGACAAAACCTCCTTCTTGTTATTTTGACAACTTTCAAATATGTGATTATGTTTGGGTGGTTATTCTGAGACCAGAATAAGGCCTTTCATTACAGTGCGCTGTACAGTTACTCATTAATGAGTCTTGAAGCGACAATAAATGAGTCCGACGCTGGTATTCTCAATGTATTTGAAAGATTCTTTAAATATCTTTGATATTGTTCCGTGTTACAAACTTTGTTCATATGAAACATGTACTTTCTCTTTTTTTTTTTTTTTTTCATAACTTGGGAGTTGAGTTTATGCTTTTGGTTGTGAGGCAAAATATAACCACATGTACATGTAGGTTTGGTGGCCTCAAATCTTCTCTTCCAGCTAAATCTCTTTACACCTCAGTGTATAGTATTGAAATTGCCTTACCACATATCAACAACAGCGGGGGTAAGTTTTATCTGAAAAACAAAAAGTCCATTTTGGGGGAATTTATACAAGACACATGATATACAACAGGAGGGAAATTAGGATCTGACTTGATGAGTCACAGTTTTGTCCATACTGTCCTTTTCTAATTGCAGGGCAGGTGTTGTGAGTTAAGGGGGTCAAACACACCACACAGGTAAAAAGAACCAAACATAAACTAAAATGAGCTGCGTATAGTTTGTGGACTGGACGCCCCTGCCGAAAGACTCGCAAGCAACCAAACAACTTGTGTTATGATTAAGTAAATCAAGGATAATTACATGATTAAACAACAATCCCCTGGTATCAACTTCTTGTAATCTCAAAAAACATCTCCGAGGCTGCGTCTGGGACGTGGGTGAAGAGTTCCCTCCAAAACAGCCTTCGGTGTTACACGGCTGAGCTGAGAGATGATCCGCTGCAAATTGGCGAACTCGTACGTGAACGATGCAACATAGGCGACGCATTTACATACATCTGAATCACAATTGAGCAACATTCACATTTGAGATGTTAATCAACGCTATTTTGCTATTTTTGTGATTCGTTACAAATTTCACATCGAAAAAGAGTTGGTCCTTGGCCAAACTTTGGTAATCCTCGAGCTGCTCAGGCGACGGCACCGAGATGCGTCTCCTCTTACTCTCTCACTCCCTTTAAAAAGGAGTAAAACGTACTGTTACAATGACCCCCCATTTTGAATTTGGGGGGAGCGTCGATGTAGATTTATAGATAAAGAGACAGAAAAGCTCAGCGTCACTTCACAAAGGGGATATTAAATACAGCCGTCGTAAACAGTCTTTCGTGTTCATTTGTATTCATCCCAGCCGGTCGTGGGTTCGGATCCCGTGGAGGCTCTGCTCATCCGTGTTGCTCTCCTGGCTCTGAGCGACACCAGGTTCAGTAGCCTCTCCAGCTCATCCCCGGAACCCGCCAGACCGCTGGAACCGAGCCCTCCTTGAGCCTCCTGCGAGCCTCTCCACTCCCCTGTCTGTAGATCCCATGCCCGCAGCGGAGGTAGAAGTTGAGCCGGGTGTAAGTTGAGTCCGGGGGGGCTCGACGGGTACCCCTCGTAAGCGGATCTCGTCGGGGGGAGAGTGTCATAAAGGCTCTCCGCAGCTTGGCTTTGCTCTTGATCACGGCCGGACTCCCTGTATTCCTCGTAAACCGGAGAGGAGCTGTCCTCACAGATGTCAGGGTCGTCCATGTGGTCTCGGCGCGTCAACGTTTCCCTGCTCCTATCCACCGGGTTCCTGGAGTGCCACCTCTTCTCTTCCTGGTGCTGGATGCGTCTTCTTTCCCATTCTCCCGACTGATTCCTTTCCCACTGGAAAGTTCTGCTCCCGGTTTCCCAGACCCGGTCGCCGCTGCATCCCATCACTCGGTAGTCCAACTGGAGAGAGCGAGTGCTGCCTCCCCGTCTAATGTTCTGCTGGGTGTCACTGAGGTCATAATGAGATCCCACCTCTGGTGGACGACGACGCGATGGCGATAACCAGCTGGTGCTTTGACTGGACGACTGCCAGCAGTACGCTGAAAAGACAAGAGCGTAGAACGGATGGAATAAGTCTGCGGCATAATTCTAAGAACAGGGTTCTTGTAAGGAGTGTAATACTATACTCCCCGGCTAGACCGGAGCTGTCAAATCACTTGTCGGATATACAGTAGTTATCACCTGAAAGCGGGTGTGAGATACGAACAGCCCTTCTGAATTACACAGCGCAAGTAAAAGATAAGCTAATCTTTACAACCACATAAATCACTTCAAGTATTTACGGTATCGGCGAAATCTTTTCCCCGGGAGGTTTCGCGATGTGACACTCGCGAGCATGCACTAGCGTGTCAGTTGAAGACGCACGGATACTTAACATGCTGTAGATCTAAAGCTGTGAAATCAGTGTCATGAGGTCCATGATGTGAGATTTCCCGCCTTGGATATAAACACCTACTCTGCTTACGTCAGGCACTTTTTTGACGCATGGCTGCCTGGCCCGGCACGTTTGTTCATTGTATTTCTTTGTATTTTCTCACCATTCTCATTTGCATCTATGCCCCTTGATCTCTTTATTTATTTTTTTGTTACATGCACAGTCTGGTCTAGCTTATTACTTTTTTGCATGTGTGAGCACATATGCTCTATGTGTGCACTTGCTCGTTTCCCCAGCGCAGCGGGAGGCTTATGAATAGCTTTGTTTCTGACTGTGTCGCTATGGGCTTCGCAGTGGTTCCCGTCGTACTTCTCCGCACGCTTACGCCATGTAATTGCTACATTTCACATTTGGGCTTTATCAATGTGCGAATTAAAATTGAAAAAAAAAAGAGAAAAGGGGCAGAGCGAAATTATATTTTCCCACAACGTAGCGCTGATAAACAGACGCAGTATGCCACACTACTTCCTACAAATTACAGAATGCAGGTTGCATAATTCATGGTAAGGTTAATGAGCTGTGAGTGGGAAAAAAAAAATATTGATGAAGTAAGAGGTGCCGCAGAGATCCTCTGTGTAGGATGGAGGGTTCACTTAATTAGTAGTGCCAGCTCCTATATAATGCATGACATGCTCAGACAGAGATATTTAACAGTCTGTCGTGCCAGCAAACCAAAAAAAAAAAAACAACATTTGGGAGGTCTTACTGCATGTTGTACTGTTGGAATATCTTTATTTCTGGATGAAAAAATTTCAAATGGAAGGTTAAGGGGGTGGAAGTAAATTAATGTTCTTACAATCCACTGCGTGTACTCTTTGATGAACTCAACACAAATATCATATTTACTCCGCAGGTGGTAACTTGCTGTCAGTGAAGTGGAAAACAAAAATTATCTCGTGGGAAACCGAAGCCTTTGATGATGAATGCTCTTCTCACAGAAACAACTGAACGCAGAAATACGAGCTGAATTAGGATGAGGAAGAAAACACATTTGATAGCTGGAGAAGGGTGCTGGCAGGAACTCATTTTACACATTGCTGCTGCGAGTAGCACACACACAAACAATGCTGAGACCCATAATATATACAAATAGATACAAATGCACTTGTAATTGAACACACAAGACAATGGTTTATAATGGAATCTCATTCAAACAGCACATGTGCTCAGGTGGAGACTGAAGACAGTCATTTGCTAAAATTCATTACTTTTATGAAGGCCCTCATTTGTTTGCATAAAAATTGAACTTCATAAGATTAAAAAAAACCAAACAAATAAAAAATCATAATCCGAACATAATTCAAAAATTCCGCTGCTGGAAACCAGCCCGCCGGCTTTGACAAATTGAAAACTGGTGAACGTGCACGTTATTTTTGAGCTCCACTTTAATTTTAAAAAGCAATCCCTCACTGTCCGGAGTATTGCGCTGTTCTGGGGCTGTTTCAAAATCATCGACAAAAAAGACAACAACTTTGACAAAAGTTCCTCGTGTGATCAACCACAACCCCGTGACCTTCCCGTGAACAGCTCCGAGAGACGCAGAGCTCTGTGACATGTTATGAAGCCGTCAAAGAGCTGAGCGGCGTTGAAGCATTCTTGAACCGGGGGATCATCCCGCTGCCTCTCCGTCGGCCTACGTGCACTACTGGCCTGGGATGCTCCACTGATAGTTTCATCCGAGGTTCAAAGACAAAAGCGATCGGTGATCCCTCGTCGATCGGGGCTGCCCTTGGTTTCTATCCCGCTGCAGCTTGCTAAGCTAACGGTGCACGGACGGCTCTCCAGGCAGCTGCGTGTGAATTATTTACTGAAGTGAATTCGACTGGAGGGAGACAATTAAATATGTAAAATGACAACAATTGTTTGAAAAAAAAAAAAGAAGAAATTGGCTCGAGCACTTCTCGCACACACCCCTGTGTTATAGTTCGGCTTTTATGTAAACACGTTCGAGACCTCCCGCCTGCATTTTCTGGTCATTACCGTGTCCTCGTGTGTTTCTCTTCCGAGCTCCGTCTTCACCAACCCCACCCTGCTCTCACTGTTCTTCCTCAGCCAGACGTTTCCCTGCTTGCCCTCTTCTCCCGCACCCATGTTCTGCCGTTTGATAAACTAATTGGATGGGTCTTTTTCTTTCTTTGTTGGTTCCTCCGCTCTGTTTGGTCTTGCTGTTTGCCTATTCTGTCATTTTTCGGTCTTTTTTTTTTTTTCCCCTTTTGTTTATTCGTTTGTTAGTTTGGATCCACTGTGACATGTGATTTTCACGACTCGAGTGACACACATGAAAATCCCTCTCAAATCTTATTTGAGTTACTATATCTGTGATATTTAACCTTTATCTTTTATTGGGCAGACGGCTGCCTACTCTGGATGCGGTCCAGGGTTTGCCTTCCTTTGTTCAAGATGGAATAGTGGTATTTCCATCCGGAGATAAATGCAGGAATTAACTTTTTTTGAACTGACCAGCACTGTCCTTATTCCCGAACATTGTTTTTGGCGGCTGTTTTCCAGTCACATGTTAAACATCAGAAAATATATTCAGCCATTAGTAATACTAATGGCCCAAGGTCGGTTATGAGAACCCACGTAGAGCAATCAAACGCGGAGTCACCATTTAATCCAACCTGGATCTTTGCAATGTGTGGGAGGAAGTTAGATGAAGGTGGGTTTTTTTTTTTTTGGGGGGGGGGGGGGGGCCTTTTTTCATACCCGGTGCCCCCCCCCCAAAAAAAAAAAAAAAAAAAAAAATATTTTTTTTTCCCGTGTTTTTTTTACCCAAAATTGGT
>CAAKHD010012169.1:0-10152 GCA_901007705.1 Fistularia tabacaria
CTCATGACCATCCATATTTATTTCATGGTTGCTGGCCCACAGACTCCCCATGCCTATCACTTCTCCATGAGTGCCTTGGCAGGGAAACGGCTGCCGACGCACTCACACACACACACACACACACACACACACACACACGAGTGTTTAGAAAACAAAATAAGCATGAAAAGGGAAAAAAAAAAAAGAAAGGCAAGTGAGAAGGAAAACAAGTGGGAGAGAGAAGGCAAGGGAGGGAGGAGGAGAGGATGAAGCTGTGAGAAGCCGAGAAAAAAGGGGGAAGCCGGTGCCGCGCCGGTGGAAACGTCACATTGATCAAACGCCGACAAATCCATGTGTTGTTCCGAGCAACTGTTCGTGACCAAGGTCCCGCTCGATGCCGGATGACATGATTTATGTGCCGCCTCCCGGGGCGGCGGTAGCCCGGACGCCCGATTGGCCCGGCGCGGGGAGGCTCTTTCCCGGGCCCGTTACCCGGTCGCCGGCGCCCCCCCCTCCCCCACCGTGCATTAGCGCCCTGGAGCCGGGCCAGGGCTAAAAAGCGCCGGATGGGTCGGCGCCGCCGGCGTTTAATGGAAACCCGCGACCGTTTTCCGAATCGGCCCGACCGTCTCGGCGCGCGCGGCGCGACACCGACGGCGTTCGGCTTTTGCTGAGGCAGGAAAGCCGGAGCCCGTCAGCCGCTCGGCTCCTCGTCCTCACCCTCAACGCCTCGTTCAACGTGCGGACGTGAGCGTCAACGGCGGCTACATTCTGCCGCACTCATCACATCTTGCTTCGCCCTCCCGCTCACCCCCGCGCTCCCTCTCGCTCCCTCTCGCTCCCTCTTGCTGTGGACGTCTCCACACTTCCCGGCCTCTCCGGGACCGGCGGCGCTCCTGGACGACGCATGAAATTTAGGTTAATCATAGGAAGTGACACGCCGGTGTCCCCCGGGGGCCGGCGGCAGAGTGAGCAACGCAATTAAGAGCACAACAGCCTCGGACGGGGCCGCCCGCGCGGGCCCCGGACTCCCAGGGCTTCGGGGGCGCCGGGCGAAGATCTCGGCGGAGTCTCGCCCGCGTTCTCCCCGCGACTCTCCCCGGGCCGGCGACGAGCCGGGGGCCGGGCTGACCGTGTGCTCCAGTTACTCAGATGCCGCAGATGATTCACCAGCACCGGCGGGGCGTTGGAGGAAGGGGCGGGGAGGCCGCCGCCGCCGCCGCCGCCGCCGCAAGCAGGACATATGACGCACGCACACAGATGAGCGGACGGCAGCTTTGTTGCCATTATCAGTCAGCTCTGGGATGCAGGGGAGCCGAGGGGGGGGATCATGAACGGCGTCCAGCCGCCCCTCCCCCTCCTCCGCGGGGACGGCGATAAGGGCAAATTGTGGCCGAGCAGCCGGAGCCCGGAGAGCGGCTGCGGCGGCGGCGCAGATAGCAGGTTCTCTGGAGGCGAAGGAAGGGCCCTCCGGTCTGAGGGCCGTCATTTCCAACGGCAACAAGCAGATAGAAGCAGCCGGCAGGCGAGGACGGCGGTCAACGCATTCCCGTATGGAACCGATCACTTCTTCTTCTTCTCCTCCGGGCTTTTTCCCTTCAGGGTCTCCACAGCCAATCAACCTTCTCCATCTCACCCTGTTCTCTGGATCCTCCTCTCTTCATGTCCTCTCTCACTACCTCCATACATCTTCTCTCTGGTCTTCATCTAGACCTCCAATTCCAATATCTTCACTCTCCCTCCTCTGTCTATGACCCAACCATCTCTGACCTTCTCTCCAAAACATCTACCATGTCATTCCTGATCCTCTCCATCCTGGTCACTCCCAAAGAGAACCTCCACATCTTCATCTCTGCCACCTCCAGCTCTGCCTCCTGTCTTTTCTCCAAACCATCCATCATCTCTGCTCTCACCACCATCTCCTCCACCTTTCCTTTCCTTCTGGCTGATGTTCTTTCACCTCATAGAACCCCTGACACTTTTCTCCACCCGTTCCAACCTGCTGGAACCCCTTTCTTCACCTCTTCTCCACACTCTGGACTGTTGATCCTCTGAGAACTTGGGATGGAACCAATCACAACCCTGATAAACCCGTAGGTTGCAGGAAGAACTCATTCATTCATTCATCGTTCGTGTTGTGGGCGTGGCGGCGACAGAGAGTATCCCAGCTGTCATTGGCCGAGAGGCGGCGTTCACCCCGGACCAATCACAGGCGGCCATTCGTTCTCTCATTCTGGACAATCCAGGGTTTCCAGTGAAGCTGACCCTGAGGAACCCTGAGGAACCCCAACCAGAGGTTCCTCCTGTGGGAATCTGGGCGGGCGGGCGGGCTTTCCCGCAGAGGAGGCGGCCGCCGCTCTCCTGATAACAAAGATAGCCGTTCACGAATCCCGCCGCATCTTCGCCGGCATTAAAAAACCATGAGGAGGTTTCAATTATATATTTGGATTTGGAATTTCTTGAGCGAAAGCGAGGGGAGGTAATTAATTCTGAGTACTCAAGTCGACTACTTGATCGGTGGATCTCTTGATGCCAAATAAGTAAAAAATAAATCAGTTTAAATCTTCTCTAATTAGCACACTTTTTCATTTCTTCGGCGAGCGGTGCCCGACTGGAACGTTCGCGCCGCGAATCAATCAGGCGTTCTCACGACGACGAGACAGCCGGCCTTCCTCCCGCGGCCAAGGAGACCTGCCAGGCTCTGATTCCATCCACTCCGAAGAGCGACGGGAGCTCGATGAGGAGGCGGTCCGGAGAGCTGCCGCGCCTCCGCGGTCACACGAGTCCCGTCTGAGCAGATGCTGCGCATTCATTTAGAACGTTCATTCATTCAGGCAGCGCCTATCCCTGCTGTGATTGGCCGAGAAGCGGGGGTTCACCCTGGATCCATCACAGGGACACTGACAGAGGCATGCAAGCGTTCAGCCTCTCATCTCCACATTCTAGGGACTCCAGTGAAGCTCCCGCATGTGTGGGAGGAACCCGGAGAACCCTGAGGAACCCCACGGGGAGAACGTGGAGACTCCACACAGAAAGGCCTCCAGTGGGAATCCAACCGGGGACCTTCTCGCTGTGAGGAGGACAACATGAAATCCAGAACTCTGCCTGGTTCCTCTCTTCCACCTGCTCCAGAGGCCACATCAGCCCATCTTCCAACATCTCCAACGGCTCCCACCTCACCGACCTTCTCCAGGGCCATTCCAGGGTCTCCAGTGAACCTCCTCTAGTGTTTGGACTATGGGAGGAACCCGGAGAACCCTGAGGAACCCCATGGGGAGAACATGTAGAGTCAACACAGTCTTTTTTCACCTGTGGGAATCCAGTCCAGAAGAACCTCGCCCCCTCCCACCTCACCGACCTTCTCCAAGGCCTTTCCCCTTCGATCTGCCCACTCCGACCTTCTGACCCCCTTCACTAAACCTTCGCCGCCGCCGCCCAAAACTCTGGAACTCACATCAGGAACTCAGACTTCTTACCAACCTTCAAACCAACGCTTATTCCAGTAACATCTACCGAACAAGGTTAGCATCGCTAAGCTCAGAGCCGTAGCGCAGGGCGCACACAAAGTTAGCAAACATTACTTCTGATTACGCTGCTCTTTCAAGGCGTAATGAGATATATCAGCGGTCTGCTTGTGGGTGGAGGACTCGGGTCCAACCGTGCAGAGATTGCATTTTCCTCCCTCTCTGGAGCGTATTTGCGAACAACATCGCGGCGGCCGTTTAATGGAACAGTCAGCTGTGAAATTACTGCAACGAAACCCCGAAGTCCGACGCTAAACCCCGCGTTGCCGGGGCCTCGGGTGGAGCCACCTCCTGGACGGCC
The DNA here is from genome assembly GCA_901007705.1 of Fistularia tabacaria. Lineage (NCBI taxonomy): Eukaryota > Metazoa > Chordata > Actinopteri > Syngnathiformes > Fistulariidae > Fistularia > Fistularia tabacaria. The sequence goes on from CAAKHD010012169.1 coordinate 3,805, forward strand.
GGGCCGCGACGTGCCGGCTCTTACCCGGATCATCGCTTGCTGCTGCGTCGACTGCATTTTTCAAAACTATCTTTCAAAAAGCAAATGGCCTCCACTTATATCGGCACCTGGTTCTGCACGTATACGTTTATTACCGGCCTTTAACTTACAGTATGGAAACATTCAGCTCCATTAAAAGTCATTTTAGATCCCGTCTCATTTTGCATCTGCAGAGGTCTCTTCAGAAAACCAATTGAATTATTTCCAGAAGTGCTCCAGTTCCAGTGTTCCAGTGTTCCAGTTCGTATGTTGATTTTTTTTTTCTGCATCTTAAATTAATTTTCCCCGTTTTAAGATAACATCAAATCAATTAATTTGTTCCAACCCGACCCCCCACCAAAAAAAACTCACAAATTAAGGATATTAATATAGAAAAACCATGAAAAAGAAGCATATTAATAATGTCAGGGATGCAAAAAGAAACATCCTGGTTGTTGTAAAGTTGGACTGAGCCAACAAGTAACTTAACATTACAATAAACGTATGATGATTATTAATCAAAGCTAAATTGCAATACATTGCAATACACTTATGATAATTATTAAATTAAAATCAATTAACATTACAGTCATCAAATTGAATTTAACTAAATGTTACAATGACCTTTTGATGATTATTAAATTAAAATGAAGTTAACATTACAATAAACATGATGATTATAAAATTAAAATTAACTTAACACTACAATAACCTTTTGATGATTTTTAAATTAAAATTAACTTAACATTACAATGAGTGTATGATGATTATTACATTCAATTCAAATTAACTTAAAATTACAATAAACTCATGCAAATTTTTACATTAAAATTAATTAACAGTACAATTATGAAATTAAAATCAACTTAACATTAAAATAAACTCGCGATGATTATCGAATTGAAATTAATTAAAATTAAACTGAAACTTGTGAAATGTTATTAGATTCCAATGAACTTAACATTACAATAAACATATGATGATTTTAAAATTAAAATTAACCTAACATTACAATTATTAAATTGAAATTAACTTAACATGACATGAAATGCATGATTATTATGAAATAAAAATTTACTGACTATTACAATGAACTGATGATTTTTAAATTGAAATTAACTTGACATGGCAATAAACTTATGATTATTGAATTAAGACTAACTGAGGATGACAATAATGGATGCTGGAAGCTGCGGCGGCGTCATGAAGCTTATTAGGGTGACGGGAGTTGCTTCGGATTTGGATTTTCTCGCTCTCGCATTCGTGTCGTGAAATTTTTGTCGTATATTGAGGATAAATTAGCTTGAATCGCGCGTCGTATCGAACCGGTAAATCAAGAGGTTCGTATCTGAATGGGCTTGTTGTATATTTAAGAACGTATCAGGTACTTTAGGTGGTACCTGTGTACTGTGACAATGTGCCTGGTTGCTAAGACAAATAACTCCATCCATCTGGCTAGCAATTCAATCAACTGGCGTTTTCGAAGCGCTTCATATACACGCGTGCAAGGCGCTGACAAGACCATCGGTAGCATCTTGGGGGTTCGAGGATCGAACCCACAACCCCCTCGATCGGAAGGACGGCCGTTCCACCAGCTGAGCCGCAGCCGTCTCTGAAGAGCCAAAGGTACACGAGAAAGAAAACCGAAACCGAGGGGATCCAGGAGGAGTGCGCTGGCTTCCAGAAGCGCTGACAGCTCGGGGTGCCGAAGATACCTCATCCAGAGTGTGGGCCGTGAAGGCTGGAGCCGCGGGAATCAGCTCTGGGACCTTCTGAACCTGTCTTCGGGGGCATTTTCCCGTCCACTTCCTGGACGCCAGGGACTCCGCCAAAGTTTGTCCCCTCTTCTAAACGACATGGATATTTCTTCACGTCGAGATGTTGACTTTCTCATCAGCTCAGGCAGGCTCTGGAAGTAATCTGCAGCGATGGGCTTCACCGCGCTGACAATCACCCGCAGCAGAACTTCTCCCATCCACAAGAAGCAGCGGTTGAAGGACAGCGTATTGTCGGTGAACTGCCCTCCCCCATGAGCCGATGCGCCCGAGCCGCCCGTCGTCCGATACCGCTCCTTGGACCTTCATTTCGTATCAGAAGAGAAGAATTGCTTCATTGCGGTCGGCCGTGGAGAGAAAGCGCCGGCATTAACAGCTGCCCATGGATGGAACAAAAATAAACCACCGGCTTGTTCTCATGACAACGCGTGGACACACCGCCGATGTGCGAGCCCAGGTGTAGACCGCAGATTCCCGCTCTCCATTGTCCGCACAAAGCGTCTCCCCGTTGTTGACGCGTTTCTTCTCCAGGGTCAGCCATCTGCTGAGGAAATCAGACTAGTAACCGTCACCAGCTTCAGGAGCGGGGTCATCTCTGCTCCGGAGAATCGATCTCATCGTACCTCCGCGTTATATCGTGACCGTCGTCCCCCGACGTGTCTCATGGTTTCTTTAGAGAACGGCACGATGTTTCACTCCTAGGTAATAAGAGAAGTGTTTAGCGGTGGCCTTCCTGTGTGGAGCCTCCATGTTCTCCCCGTGTCTGCGTGGGGTTCCTCATGGTTCTCTGGGTTCCACCCCAAGTCCAACACAAGTCCAAATGACGTGTGATGAGAGGGGCGATAGTTGTATGCCTTCTTTTTTGTGAATGTGGCTGTATGTCTGTGATTGACATGTTATTTCCTTCTTCAGAGTCAAAGAGCTTCATGAGAAAAGGCCTTTGCTTGGCGTGAGGAGAACAGGAAGTGCTGACTTCCTCCTTGGACTGGACCTGATGTCTTCAGTATCACATATGGAGTTGTTGCCTTGCAGAAATGAAGGTGAGGCGTCAAGCAAAGGTCAAGTGCCTGTTTCCAGTGAAACATCTGCAGCGGCGCGTGAACTTTGCGGTTCCTCTTTTTGCTGACCATCCTCAGAGGTGAAACCACGCCGCGCTTCCTCCAGCAGCCGCGGTTCCTCCGTCAGAGAACTGGAATGTGGAACAAAAAAGGCCGAGGAAAGACAAGCTGTCGTCCTGAGTCCGTTTCGTTTCTCCTCTCCCACGGGACGACCAGACGTTTGCATGTCAGCGCGTTAGATGTTCTGGAGAAAATGACAACTGAATAACTACTAGTGCGGGAGTTAGCAAGTGGGATTAGCGCACGTAGCCATAAAATACTTCCTGAGAGGCCAGTTGCGCATGGAGCTCACACTCCAGAGAAGTGGAGGAACTGCTAAGATACTGCAGACATTAGCCGCTGCCACATGCAGTTAGCTTCTACGTTAGCTTCTAGGATTTGTTTTGGGGGAAAACAAAGAAATAAAAGCCCTTTTAATCGATGACCCGGGTCAGTTTGTGAGTTCTTAAATGCTCCGGGGATCAAACCGGCCACCTTTGGATTGGAGGGACGTCCCACGGCGGTAAACAAACACCAGCCGTGAGCTGAGCTCCACAAAAGGTGAGGGTAACTCGTGTGTTTTATCTTCGTGAAACATGCACTTTCGATTCACATTCAAATACTTCACGTGCGCAAAAAGATGAATACATTTGCTGGCTATGATCAGGCTTTTTTAATAAAGTCATTATCGGGGATTCTGCGGCTCCTTTCCATCGAGCTGTTTGGAGTTTAGAGGCAATTTGCCGGTGGAACGAGTCTCTTCGGTTCGGTATTGAGCGTTTTTTAGGTGTCACAGTGCCGGGAGAGGGCGGAGGAAACAAATGAAAAACGGCAAGCTCTGGAAACACACCCTCACGCCCTGTTTGCTCTCGGATTCCCAAACACACATCGTCCCATTCATCAGCGCGCCCGAACGCCGCTTCCACCGCACCGCACTTTATATAGTCGGCTTTTATTTTGCAATCTTTCACGGCTTTCTACACGTTAGCGTGCGGAGACATGGGGGGGGGCGGGGGGGGTCTCCAGTGAAGCTCCTGCATGTGTTTGGACTGCGGGAGGAACCCGGAGAACCCTGAGGAACCCCACGGGGAGAACACGGAGACGTGGGAATCCAACCGGGGAGCTTCTGGCTGTGAGGTGGACATGCTAACCGCCGCGCCGCCCGATTCTGTTCCTACAAGAATGAAGAAAGTGAAGCTCCTGTGCTCTACACTTGTATCTTCACATCTTGTGCTCCTCTGTTGAATATTTATGATGAGTTTCTCTCCTCAGACACACACAGTCCACGTCTGCTGTTCCCATGTCGTAACCGCTGATGTAACCGTCAGAAACCTCAGCCATTGGCCGAGCGCTCAGCCGGCTCGCTGCGCGCTCTCTGCCGAGCCCTGCAGCCAAAACATGACTGGAACCCAAAACTACCCGGACCCTCCTTCTCACAAAAACACCAGCGCTGAAGCCGGACTCCCACAGGGTTCCTTCCTGCGTGGAGCCTCCATGTTCTCCCCCGCGTCTGCGTGGGGTTCCTCAGGGTTCTCCGGGTTCCCCCCCGCAGTCCAAACATGTGCAGGAGCTGCACTGGAGGCCCCCAACTGTCAGGAAGTGTGAATGAGAGGGTGAATGGTTGGACGTCTCCATATGTGGCCCCGCGATGGATCCGGGGGTGGATCCCGCCTCTCGACCAATCACAGCGGGCAGGAGAAGAGCTACAGTAATAGATGAATGAATGATGGAAAACAAACACAAACAACAATCACAACAGCGAAACTCTGGGAAAATTAAAAACTATTTTCATTAATTCCCTTTTCGAAAGCGTCTAACACACTGCAGCCCGAAGGAGAAGAAGAAGAAGAAGAAAAAGAAGAAGAAGAACCCTCATTCGGTCACATCCAGTCCAACTTCGGTGACCTTTGACCTCTGTGTTGAGTCCATCATGGAAGAGCCCTGAGCAGTTCAGGGGGGGGGTTCGGCGTCTTGCTCAACGGCACTCCAGCAGGCCGGGAGGAGCTCGAACCAGGAATCCCAGAGCGCTACCTGAGCCTCCTTGCAAAAAATGCAGAGTTCTGGTCCAATTATCGGCGGCGCTGGCTCCCCAGCGGCCGCTAAGAGTCGGCCCGGCTCCCGTTTGATCATCAAAGATCCTCGCCGTCCAAAGACAAAGCTTGAAAGTCGGCCTGCCGGGGTTTTTGCGAGATTCAATATTCCGCTTGATGGTGAATCGGCCCGGCCGTTCCTCTTCTTCCATCCTGCCGCGGCGACCGTCGCACCTCCCGTCCACGCCGACCGCCGTCGGAGACGGCGAGGATCATTTCCCGATTTTTAAAATAACCTCGGCCCTGACAGCTCGGGGAAGGACGGCCCGGTGACCCCGCTGTCGTCCTCGTCCGGACGGGGACGACCCGCTACGAGCGGCTCGTCTTCCTTCCATTGTGAAGCGTTGGGCGGCGAGCCGAACAGGAAGCCGGCGGGGGCGGCTTCCTGTTTGACCCCGTGAGTGAGGAGTGAAAGAGCCAGGGGTTGAAACTCCAGGAGGAACGTCTTGGGGAGTTTTTAGATCCAAGACGGGGTTGAATTAAAAATACATTATTCATTCATTCAGTCATTTATCATCGAGACCCCAGTCGATCACAGAGGCCACAAGTGGAGACGAACAACCATTCACCCTCTCATCCACACATTATATATAAACTCACAACATTCACCCTCTCATCCACACATTATATATAAACTCACAACATTCACCCTCTCATCCACACATTATATATAAACTCACAACATTCACCCTCTCATCCACACATTATATATAAACTCACAACATTCACCCTCTCATCCACACATTATATATAAACTCACAACATTCACCCTCTCATCCACACATTATATATAAACTCAACATTCACCCTCTCATCCACACAATATATATAAACTCACAACATTCACCCTCTCATCCACACATTATATATAAACTCACAACATTCACCCTCTCACCCACACATTATATATAAACTCATAACATTCACCCTCTCATCCACACATTATATATAAACTCACAACATTCACCCTCTCATCCACACATTATATATAAACTCACAACATTCACCCTCTCATCCACACATTATATATAAACTCACAACATTCACCCTCTCACCCACACATTATATATAAACTCACAACATTCACCCTCTCATCCACACATTATATATAAACTCACAACATTCACCCTCTCATCCACACATTATATATAAACTCATAACATTCACCCTCTCATCCACACATTATATATACACTCACAACATTCACCCTCTCACCCACACATTATATATAAACTCATAACATTCACCCTCTCATTCATAAGCCATATAGAGATGTAAAACCATTCACCCTCTCATTCACGTCATATAGAAAAAACAATCATTCACCCTCTCATTCACTTGTCATATAAAAAACAATTCACCCTCTCA
>CAAKHD010012175.1:0-79334 GCA_901007705.1 Fistularia tabacaria
GTCATCTGCAAACATCATGGTCCAAGGAGATTCCTTTCTAACCTCATCTGTCAGCCTGTCAATCACCACTGCAAATTAGAAGGGGCTCAGAGCTGATCCCTGATGAAGTCCCACCTCTACCTTGAACTTCTCTTATAGATGTAGTCTACCTGCATGCTCCTACCTCCGCTCTTCCAAGTTACTTTATGTTCCTGACTTTCTTGAAAAAGTATTAACTACAGTCATTTCCATCCTTTTTACAAAGTCTACCACCATCTGTTCCTCTGTGTTCCTATCCTGTTTACAAAACCTGCCCATCTCTTCTTCATCACCTCTATTGCCTGCACCAACATGTCCATTGAAGTCTGCCCCAATTACCACTCTTTCACCTCTGGGGATATTCTGCATCACTTCATCTAACTCATTCCAGAACTTCTCCTTCTCCTCTAACTCACATCCTACTTCTGTGGCGTAGACACTAACAACATTGAGCATCACACCTTCAATTTCCAGTTTCAGACTCATAAGTCTCTTCGACATTCTTTTCACCTCCAGAACATTCCTAGCAAACTCCTCTTTCAAGATAACTCCTCCTCCATTTCTCTTACTGGCAGTACCATGCTAGTAACCTGCTCCTAAGCTTCTAGCCTTACACAGTATATCCACCTTCCTTCTCTGCATCATGTCAACCAACTCTCTACCTTTTCCTGTCATCGTCCCAATATTCAACGTCCGTACTCTCAGTCCCAGACCCTTCCATTTCCTCTTCTCTCTCTGCCTTCGTCCTCTCCTTCTTCAACCCATAGTAGCCCAATTTCCACTGGTACCTTGGTAACCCTAGGTTATCGGCACCAATGGCTATCGTTGTTAAACTGGGCCTCGACCGATCGGTAGATTCATAGGTTTGATTCGCATATTTGGTTTTGGCAAAAAAGTTTTACGCCGGATGCCCTTCCTGACGCAGCCCTCTGCATTTATCCGGTCTTGGGATCGGCTCAGGGAGACATTATGCTTATGCCTCCGTTGCTCCACCACAACAGGGGAGCCACTTTAGCTTCCCTCTTTAAATCATATTAGTTTACAGATTGGATCACATTTATGATTCATCTCATGCTGAGAGAATTCCACAGAGTGATAAAAATTAACCTATATGCTACTTCTCTTCCCAGTGTCTGTCACACTAAACGTATCAAATATAGGTGTGAGAAAACCATCTATTTGTAGAAAAATAATGCACAAAGCGTTTTATTTTGGACCTCATTTTTGTGGACAGCTTTGCAAGATTTTTTTTTTTCTCATTTCAAAATCTCATTTCAAACAGCAAAACAGATGCTGCACAGACAAACGGGTGAGCCGTTTTATGTACGGTACATTTATGTACAGAAGCTCTGTGTATATGAATTGTTGGGGTTAATCTGAACTCTCTGGAAACACATATTAACTAAAAAAAGAGTGCTTCTGCCTCGGCATTAAACTGGATATTCCTTCCTTTTGCAGTTCCATGGTGTACATGTGACTCCATCATGCACTCTCAAACTACCGTTCAGTCAAATTCTCCAAGGAAAAAATTACCACTCAAAGCACCTTCCTACAGACACCAGGACGAAGATCATCAAATACTTTAAAAGGGCAAGTGAATGATTTTGCTAGTTTTAAAGAGAATCCTAATTGTACACAGGTAACAGATAGGGGGAATATAAAACAAGTAATCCTGAGTCAGGCAATAGGAAAATCAGTTACTTGGATAACTTAAAGAAAGTTTAAGAAATCCAAAGAAATAAAATCCAATTAAGAAATAGTGAAGAAGTTCTAAAGAATCCTGGAAATAGTAAATATAGTAAAATGGTGTTGAAAAGACGGATAATTCCGGAGATAAAATGGACAGATATAAAGTTAAGATTAATATAGAACACAGGTTTATGGAGAGCTAGGTTCTGATTTTGAAGTAAAATCAAGGTTTACACATTTATACAATGGTGATTTCTGGGTACATACGTTTTTGATATTTTTGCGACTTGAGATCAACATTTAGCAACTGTTTTAGTTAGTCAGAATTATAAATACCCATGTGGTTCTGCTTTTAAGAGGACCAACCACGTTCATGGTTTTAAAAGGTATTGATGTTGTGATGCATTTAAAAACAAAAAATACACAGGACTGAAATGCAATGTTGACCAGATAATTCCAACCTGTTCATCCTATCTTCATTAAAATATCACTCTAAATCTTCACAGAACTAAAACTGAGAACATTTCTGACTGCCTTTTAAACGAATTGAGGTGGACAGGACTCAGTCCAAAGTTGATTGTGCTTAATCTCTGAGAGGTGAATTTGATACAAAGCTTCTGAGCATAGAATTTCAGTCTCTCACAATGGGGCATATATCTAAAGGGAGATCATCAATCTTAGCTTTGGCCAAGCTACAATAGCAGAGAATTCATACTGGAACATCCAGGTTGAAACTCTAGTTCTGAGACAAGTGTCATGACACAGGACAGAATATTAATTATAACCAATATGCCTGCGGGATATATATTCCATGTCCTGGAAAAGAGATACAGTATTGCTACACTCTACCAATAAATTGGAAGATTAAAAAAAGAAAGATTCAATTTTCTGTAAAAAATGAAAATAAAGTCGATGCAGTTCAGCATTTAGATTGGTTCTAAAAGTGTCAACCCTTCACTGCATCACTGTGTGTGCTGTGTTGTATGCAGTATTTAGTTTTTTGCTGAAATGTGATTAGTGGTCAGTCTTTAATTTTTTTCTTCATCTGCAATTCAAGTTATTTTGACCATTAAATTATAGAACTCTGGCAAACTTGGAGTTATGTTTGATGCTTTAGAAATGGATTTAGATCAGTAGACCATATTTTCACTTTCACCTATTCTTTGCACAATCTATCAAATTATGTATTTGTTCTCAAATGTTGCTTTGTAGTTCCAGCTTCCAAAGGATGCTATCATGGATTGTGGTTAGTTGCAAATAAAAACGAAAAGAACTGTCTCCTCTGATTTGTCACAGTGAATGGAGATACTGATATCATAGCAAGAAAAGGAGGAGAGGTGGGAAGCAAAGAGAATTAAGTGATAATGCACCTATTTTCATGGGAATACAAATCCTGATAAGGTTAAAAGCATCCCATACCTACTAGGAAAAGGATACCTTTTGTTTGTTTAGGGCTAGATTTGAGGCTCAATCTACTCTTCTAGCACACACTGGTTTGATAGAAATCATAGCAACACCATATCATCACATTTTCATCCTGAATCACACTTTTTTTCATCCTCATTCAAACTACATAAAAAAATGTCCAGTTTGAAAAAGACTTCCATAATGTGTATGAAAAATCCCTGACAATCTGGTTCTTAAAATGCTGCGGAATTAGGCTGTCAACCAGCACATGTCAGATAACATTCAACTGATCCAAAGCTTTTCAAACCCACTGTCAGAAACTGGGGAAATCTACATGGCCTGCCTGAGCACCTCCCCCCTGTTTGAGACTTCCAAATGACCCATCAGTGGTGACCCTGCAAACCAGAGGAGAGGGGGCCTCATGTCTCACTTACAATTTCAAAAATTGAAATTAGCAAAATTGGTAGGCAAGGTATTCTCATTGCAGCAGTGATATGCTCTCTATTTGCAAAAGATTATTTCAGGCTTCAACTTGAGTTTAAAGGTTGCCAGAGACACATTTGCCTTTAAGCTGCAATGACTATCTTGTGGTGATCAGCAGCAGAGCAATATCTGAAACTAGGTTGTTAAAAGCTGATGAATGCAGAATTATGTTCGACTTTTATACGTTTCTTTTAATGAAAAGAAGAATGCATCTGATTTAATTGTTAGTTTTAATTTTCCTTCCTTTAATCATATCCCTTAAATGTGTAATATTCCCTTTCTATACATATGGAGTTGGCACCGCGGGGAACGCCCCATGAATTGTTCATGGTTGGTGCTTATGATCCCATATTGTGCAGGTAAAAACTTTTACGAAATTATACTCTTAATGTTTTTTAAGTTACTGTCTTTAACTTCAGCACATTTTTTTTCAGAAAAGACATGGTTATTTTTTCTGCCTTAAAGACTTAATGCTAACATGGTCTATCACAACAGTACCCACCACTTCAACAGGCTGCCTTTGCTCTCGAGATATCACAAGCTCCTTTGCTGCCTCAAAAACAACTTACAAGAAAAGGAATGTACACTCTAGTTCTGTCAAGATAACCTTAGGGGATTCAGTCACGCAACACACAACTTTAACTCTGCTACTCTTTCCAAACGGATACTGTATTGCTTTCATAAGAAAAGCAATACAACATTAAAAAGCCGGTCAATTATTAGAAGTTTTATCTTTATTTTTTCATTTTTTTCATATAACTGATAGTGTAATTTTTGCAATGAATTCATTCTTTGCCACATTTGTTACAACCAATGAAAGAAAGAAAGCCCTTTATTTTTTATCACGGACCATTACAGTACAAAATCAGCATAATTTGGCCACAGCATTTAACCTGTCATGGATGAGCCATGAGCAGTGGGCATCCACTTTTCAGTGCCTGGGGAAACACATAAAGGTTCAGGATCTTGTTCAATAAAATGTTTACAGACTAGGAGGAGCTTGGAAATCAAACAAGGAACATTGAGATGCAAGCTCATATCACCTGATCCACCTTGCCCCTACAGTCCTAGTCTTTGGAGCCAAAGCATTTCAACTAAATAAGTAAACAAAAATTACTAACTGAAGACTATCATTAAAACATTCAATAAAATATTTTTTTCCACATCTTCTTTGTTGGCTGTTTTATTTCATTTTAAAGTCTTAGCATTTGATATATACTATCTCCTGCATTAAGTCAAAGTGGTACAAAAATTACCTGTAATTAGTTGTAAGCGAGCAAATTCTATTTCCAATCTATGTTGGGTTATAAAGTCACACGAATGATCGTGAATGCAATTACAGTGCAACAGTGATACGATCAAAACAAAGACAATGGCTACAGGCAAGACAAAGTGGAGCTAATTATATCAGGCGCCTGATAGAGAGAGCAAGTCTCATTCTTGCAACTTCTGCGAAGAGTTTAAATAAGCAAAAAACAGAGGAGTTAAATTGGTCCATAGCAATGTTACTGTGCCACAGTTCAGCCATGGATTTAAAGATGAGTGATATTGCATATGACATTATTTTTGCTGAGTTTGAATTACACATAATATCTAGTTATACATCAGTTATACATCAGGTCCATATTCATAAAGAGGTTGTAAATCAACAGATTATTTTAAGAAAGCATGTGTCTATTCCTTTCTCTGCTGCCTTTAACCCAGACAATGACATTGCTCAATTCAAGTGGTCAAGTCAAATCTGATTTATATGGCGCCAAAGCACAACATCATTGTCTCGAGACACTTAAAGCGTGAAAAAGGTAAGTCTAAAAGTATTAACATAGATTTAAAAATGTCCCCACAACCAACCACTTACAGACAGTAACAAGTGAAAATCTGTTTTTTCACCAGACAGAAATCTTGAGCAGGTTGGAGCAAAATGTGAGCAGCCTTCAGTCTCAAATGGTTAGGGTGACAAAGAGAGTGAGAGAGGGAGAGACTGCGAGAGCAAGAGAGAGAGAGAGAAGGCAGACAGAGGAGGGGTATAGAAATGAAACTCGAGGAGGTATATAGAAATGAAACTCACAGTCAATTCCAACTGAAACAGAGTGTGGCCCCAAGTTGTGCTGTTAAATCCATCATCCAAACATTTTTAATGTAGTATTTTGCTGGTAGTATGTCTAACACTTTATTTTAATGTCAGCCTGATATTTAATTTCTAAAACTTTAAAGTCTGACAGAAATCAAGTCTGACGTCTTTTCACACTGTGATGTCTTCTGATCATCATTAATTGACTCCCTGTGTACTGGGCTGTCAGAAATGTTCATGTACGTTTGCTGAGGTTGTAGGATAAGATTCAGAACCCATTTTGTCAAGGAGTAGGTTATTTTTCTTATTCATTAGTACATTTGATGGGATTTAAAATAATACCTAAGGAATCTATTTCAAGTACATAGTTAGATTTCAGCATAACCAGTGCAGTACCTAACTGTTTAACCACACAAAAATCTCACTCCTAGAATAAATCTGAAAAATGTCATCCAAGCAAATGTAATACTTAATGTGCTTGTCAAATTTGATACATACTGACATACCTTAAAATCCTCTGTTACCAGTTTAACAACAAAGCAATAAAAGGACAATGACTGTATTTTATATATTTTTTTTACTTTTCAGTAATGTGTTATATGGGTTGGCATAGTGGCATGGTGGATAGTGCTTCTGACTCACAGCAAGAAGGCTCTTGTTTGATTTTGCCTTTCAGTGCAGTTTGCATGTTCTCCCTGTGTTTGCTTGGGTTTCTACTGGGGTCTCTATTTGAGAGCACTGATTCTCTAAAAAGGAGTAGGTTAATTGGAGATCCTTTATTGCCTGTGTGAATGATACAAGAGGTTTTTGTCTCTACATGTGGCCTTGTGGTTGACTAGAAAACAGACAAGGGCTGTACCCCGCCTCTCAGCCAATGGGATAGGTTCCAGCCCTCCTGCAACCCTGACGAGGGGTTGTAGATCCCGCAGGTCTACGCTCACATGATGAATGATTAATTTGTAATTTGTGTTGGTTAGTATATTTCGTACCATGTCATAATGATAAAAGTTATTTTAATGAAACAAAGACTAATCTAACAGCTTCTGATATTGAAATATTTTGTGTTTTTGCCCAACTAATCAATACCGTATCATGATCAATCCTGTTATTTCATCACAAGTGTAACTTCCCATTTGAACTTCTCACTAGTCAATACAACATCTTATTGGGAAATTCTCCACCGTCTCATCCTGGTAAAATCAGTTGGCCTCTTTCACTTTAAAAATGTTAAAGATGGGAGTTTGAATCTTTCGTCTTAGGTGACTTATTCTGCCTCACTGAAGCCAGTGAAAGCACAAATGTTGATAGGGATTTTAACAAAGGACAAAATGCAAATGCTAAGCATCTTATTTACAATAAAGAACTCAGTAACTCAGTTGCACAAATTTGACATTCCGGTCTTCTTTTCCCACTTTAATTTGTGTAGGTATTGTAAATTTCAATTAAGGGCACACACATGATAGCTGATCAACAGTACCGCACCTCCAATTACACACAGAACTGGTATCATCTTCCTGAATAATCTTTTTTCGGACTTAGGACTAAAAATTCAAAGGGTAAAGGGTGTTTTGTGTGAAAAACTGCTCTACGCCTCTGCCTGAAACACATTCATTTTTCACAAAAACTAAGAAGTGAACAAAGATGCAGGAGGATTACCTTCTTAGGATATGCAGCACATAAAAATTGACCTTGAAACTAATGATACAACTGTGTATCTTGTCTGGTCGCTTTGTGTTAAATCTAATATAGATGCCCGTGTGTGTCACACATTCAGCTGAGGCCCTTTTATCTGGCCATTGTTCCCACGTTGCCTTTAATTTGACAGAAGGGGCGCAATAGAGACACTTCTTTCCCTTTAAAAGATATCACCCTCTTGCACAATGAATAATTCAGATGAAATAATTCCGTTGAGGTTCCTGCGAGGTGGGACCAATGTCTCGCCTCCTCCAGCAGTAGGACAGCCAGGAGACTCATACATAAAAGATGAAAGGTTTGATAGCCTTCCGTTCTTTCAGAGGCTGGGATTTTGGCAGACTTTATGGCCATAGCCTTGCTTAGCTGCATGCAGCCTGTGAACGGCCTACAGCCTCTTCGGCCGGCCTGTATGTGGCTTTTTCTGTAATATCTATGCCATATGCAACCTGGCTCGCCTCTATGGTCTGAGGGGCTAAAGGGTATAAATAGCAACAGCGTGGATGCAGAGACAGACAGGACCTTGCTGAAAGCTTTCACATTCTAAACATCTTGGAAAACTGCACATCATGCATGCATTTCATCAAGGGTTCCCACATGTGTCATTACCTATTACTCCCACTACCATCTACTGTCTATTTTTACAGCAGCATCTGGAATTCTTGCTAAAGTGAGCTTTTTTTCCCATAATTTTTCCTTATCCATTCTGCAACAGGCTGCTTAGTTTTATCTCTATCATAAGAAAGCACACAGATTCATTTGAGGGCTGCCAAACCTTCCAGCCCCGTAGCCTGTCTTAAATATGTCCTTTCACCTTAGTACATCAAGGACTGATATATTTTTTTTTGGTTTTTTTAAAAGAGTAACCTGCAGGGAGCTGATTTCATACTAAGAACTTAAAACTGAGAGCCTATGAAAATTCTCTTGTAAGAGTTTTCTTTCCATCGTATTCTGAGGTCAGAATTCTACTGCCAAAACTCTATTTTAGATTCAAGGTGTCATTAAGAAACTCAGAGAAAGCTGTCAAATTAAGCTTGGCTGCAGTGTGATGGGCTGTGATGGGCACTATGAAATAAATATGGTTGCACAAAAGATGCAAAAATACCAGCAGATATGCAGTCAGTTCATGCTCTTGTTGCGCTCTGAGCAGCAAATAATTCAGAATAAGAAATACATACAATAAAAATTCAGACTTCTGCAAATAATCAGCTGCATATCGACTGATTACTCGCTGTTGTGGTGACATTTTTTTTTAAATCCACTTCAATATGATTGCACAAAAAATAAATGCCGGAAAAGTATGTCAGTTACACGGGACAACCATGTCTTTCATGCAAGAAACATCCACATCAGAAATGAATAATTACAGTGGCTACGCATAGACAACTGAATCTTGTCACACTGGTTAATTTCAAAACTATAAATTTCGACAAAAACTATAGCCCTGCACTCTAATGTTTGAAAACATCTCACTTTATTAATGTCTAGAAAATAGAAAATACATTTTCTGCAACATTTCAGAAAACTAATAACACATCTCAGGGCATTTTGATAATGTAACAAAATGTCATACAACAGTTTGAAAGAGATAATCTCTTTCAATTGAATTCAATGGAATTGGAACGACATTCATTTTTGGAGCCTTCCGGCAAAAGAATTCTAAAGAGTTCTATTCTATTCGATTGCATTTTTTTACTCATTAAATGCTATAATTGGGCATGATAACACTGCCATGGAAAATGGCTTTGTATTCATCTTGATGCACGGTATTGTCACCAGTTAATATTATAGCTTTTCTAATTTTCTGCCAAGCCACACAGCATGAAAGTCAACAGTTTTAATTTGCATGTTCAGTCTTGAACGGGTTTTGCATTGGATTCACTTCCTGGCACAAACATCTGCATCCATGCTTGCGATCGGTTCAAGAACAACACTGGCTTGTTCCCCTTTGGGAAACCTATGTTTTGTTCCTCCATGTGATCCTTTACTTTGATTGGATAAACAGAAAGACTGTGCATGATAGCTATTGCTATTGCTATATGTTCAATCTGAAGCGATTGGTAACGTCTCCAGAAAATCTAAAAGTCTGGTGGGGCCAGGCTAATTCCAGTCAGTACCAGACTAAGTAATTTAGCCTGGTACTGACAACCTAAAAAAATGGGTTTCATTAAAATGTGTTTCCTGAATACTCATCTACTGAGAAGCAAGCCATTACGTTAGTAAATCTGCTTAGGATTTCTTTTGTTTGTTTTAAACAACCAAAAAAGTTTTGATGTAAAGATAATTTAGCCTAGACCAGGGGTGTCATTTTGGTCCGATGGCCACATATGGCCTAATTTGATGTCAAGGGGGCCGGACCACTAAAACCATAGCGTAATTACCTAGAAGTAACACTAAGTCCAAATTTTTCCTTCGTCTTAGTGTAAAGGAGAACAGGAATATTATAAAAATCTTTATATGTGATGAACTGTTCCTTTAAAAAATACATTATGAACAAACTGTGATCCATTGAGAAAAGTATGTCCAATTTCTACAACACTATGCCTCAGTTTAACATTTATTTGTGTACATTGTGCATTACTACTGATAACAGCGATTGTGAAATGGCACAAATGGAACTTAAAGACATAGTCCTGGAAAAAAAAAAAATCAAACTCATACAAAAAAAATTACCACATCTGGAAAGCAATTCTGAAAACCTAAATTCACTCTGCACACCTTTAAATCTTAAGTAGCAGCTATTTTCTAACTCTTGTAGTGAATCTGTTGTCTAACAATGAATTGTACAGTATTTACTACAGCAAATATTTTTTCATCGTGCAAACAATGTTTAAAGCAGCATTTTACAAGAGTCATTCCTCCTTTTTATTTGCTACAGAAACTTGCCATCTTTTAGCCTTTTCAAGTGCATCAATATCAGGCATCATGTCCTGAGTAGCAGACAATTTCAGAATATCAGTAAAGTGCTTATGCGTGAGCTTTGTTTTATTAATGTTCATTACTGAGAAAATTAGCTCACAAAGGTAGGTTGTTCCAAACATACATAACATTTTTGCAGCTAGTGCTGTAAATTTAGGGTAGCCCAGAAGGAGATACTGAAAAATGTTTCCAAGCCCAAATCAGCAAATTTGTTCTTCAATTCTACATCGCACTGCATATCAATTATTGCAAGCTGTATGTCGGAGGGCACATCAGAAGCTTTGACTGTGAATGGTGGTTGAAAAACAGCAAATTCTACCTCAAGTTTGCTAATGACCGGAAATCATCTCTCAAACTCCCACAGCAATCCCGCAATCTTGTCTTTGTTGGGTCTCATTTCAGCATTGACACTAGATACGCAAGCATCTCTCGGACAGGGGAAATAAGCAGTGTCACCACTTGCAAGCTGTTTCGGCCATAATGTGAGCTTGTGGTGCTCATCGAGAAATAATCTATGACGGAGCCTTGGTATCTTGGATGAGATTATCTTTAATCATTAGCACCCCCATGCTATACTATACAACAACCACGACAGTGCATTTCCGGGGCGCATATATCCCCTCACCCCTCAGTGTCCACCACACAGCCCCCCCCGAACACCAAGAAGGGAACCTGGAACCAAACAAGTGCCTCACGGGAGGCCTAACTGGCAGTGTTCCTCTGTCGGAACAGCCAGGAACACCAGATACTGAACCTGTGAAGGTGCTGCCAAGGTCCTGGATGGAGGGCGACCATGACGGGGAACCTGGGCAGGAAGTAGAGCTTCACCAGCCACCCTGCTGGCTTCAGCCGATTGAGCAACACCCGCTCCCTACGCCCGCCCATGTCCAGCACAAAACTCTTAGCGTCCACCTCGAGAACCAGGAACGGCCCGTTCAACAGGGGCTGAAGAGGCCAGCGGTGAGCGTTGTGTCGCAAAAATACAAAACGAGTGGACATGAGCTCCACCGGTAAGATCACGGAAAACAGTGGTGATCAGGGTCAGGGGACTCAACCGCCAACTGCAGTCAGGCGGGGAGAGGGCAAGAACTCTCCTGGGACCCTCAGCGGCTGGCCCAGAACCAGCTCAGCGGGCAATGCACCGAGGTCATCCTTTGGGGCTGACAGCAGCCCCAGCATAACCAACAGTAAACTGTCCACCCAGTTGCCGTCCGAGAGCACGGCTCACAGTGGAGCCTTGAGGGAATGGTGGAACCGCTCACACAAGCCGTTGGCCAAAGGGTGGTAGCAGTTGTACGGTGTACTGTAGCTCCCAATAACCCAGTGCTGACCAAAGCGCAGACACAAATTGCTGACCCTTGTCTTAAGTTATTACGGATGGAGTGCGGAAACGGGAGACCCAGGCAGAGAGGTCACCTTGGAGGACAGCGGAACAACCATCGACCACCTGGTGGTCCGATCGACCACAGTGAGCAGGTGCGTAAAACCATGCGAATGTGGCAGAGGGCCTACCAGGTCAAATTGCACATTGTCGAAACGCCTGGCCGGGATCTGAAACGGCTCAAGGGCAGCACTAACATGCAGGTGAACTTAAGCATACAGCTGCCCATTCCCTGATGTCCTTACGCACGCAAAGCCAGACGGACTTCATACCCACCAATTTCCCCGACACTCGGACGCCCAGGTGCGCCAACTTCAGGGTGAGAACATCTGGATCGCCGGCCATACCCATAACAAATGCAGGGCCAACAACTCCCTGTCAAACACACTATACTATCATTTGCCCTCCTGAAGTTTGCACCTACAGAATGCAAGGGGTTGCCAGCAGGACACAGTCAGCTTCCTCCACCAAAACCCGGTAGTCGCCAGTGGCCAGACAGTGGGAATTCGCCAAGATCACTCACGCTGCAGGCAGAAGCTGGCGCTGAAGCAGGAAGATATGTGCGAATAGGAACCTGCCATCGTCAGCTCCCAACAGCCCCAGCATGCCATCCATTAGGTCCACAGCCGACCCATCACCCGAACCCGGCAGGGAAAGCAGCTAGTCTGTATGCTCTGTGGTGTGTCTACCTGTATGCAGGAGGGTCGCACAACAGCTCCATGGCTCGCTTTGTCCAGTGCTGGTCCAGCACCGCGACAACCAAAAAGTACCTGCTGTCATCTATAAAAATTCCCCCGCAGGTGGAAAAGCGATTCCACATGCTGAAACCAGGCGTCGGGGTTGCTCTGACAGAATTCCCTCAGATAGCCGGACTGTCACCGAGGGCAAGGATAGCTGAGCAGGTTGCGGCGATATGGCCGAGGTGGCACATCACCTCGGCCTTGTGGATGACCTGCTCCTTGTTGGTGCGAAGAGAGAGCTCTGCGCTCTTCTTGGTGCCATGTAAGCGCTTTAGCACAGCACCTTGGCTAAACCATCTTACTTCAGTTTGGTATGGAAGACCTTGTGTAATGTTACTGCCACGGATTCAAACTTCTGGCTCGGATAAAATTAACAGTTCGGACAACCACCTCCATGACATGATCCATTTTAACAACTTACTGCACAATGTCTCCTGATGCAAAATACAGTAAGATGTCCATAAACAACCCCCTCCATTTACGGCTTGTACCTTCTCTTTGAATTTTCTTCCCAATCATTGAAGGCACACCACCTGTTGCCAGGCTGACAGAGCGGTACTAGTCCACTCTGACCTTGTCCAGCGCACCAACGACAGCGTGATAAATGTCCTCAGCTGTTGTGGTATCAAACTTAGGCATCAACACAAGAAGCTCCTCTGTGACAGTCAAAGTCTCATCAGCTCCCTGAATGAGTATGTCCACTTGAGCAACATTCATAATATCAGTGCTCTCATCATTTGCAGCAGAAAATGCTACAAATGACTGCACTTTGCATTTCAACTGGTTGTCCAAATCCATCGATAGTTCTGAAATTCTGTCTGCCACGGTATTCCTCGGCAGGTTGATGTTGGCAAAAGCTTGTCATTTTTCAGGACACACGATTTCTGCAGCCTTTAGCAAGCAACTTTTTACGAACTCCCCATCAGAGTACGGCTTTAATGCTCATGCTGTTTTGCAATTAGGTACACTACCATTCAAAAGTTTGGGATGCGAGTTTGGGGTTCCTTATTTTTGAAAGAAAAGCACTGTTTTTTCAATGAAGATAACATTAAACTTATCAGAAATACACTCTATACATTGTTAATGTGGTAAATGACTGTTCTAGCTGAAAATGTCTAGTTTTTAATGCAATATCTGCATAGGTGTATCGAGGCCCATTTCCAGCAACCATCACTCCTGTGTTCTAATGGTACATTGTGTTTGCTAATTGCGTTAGAAGGCTAATGGATGATTAGAAAACCCTTGTGCAATTATGCTAGCACAACTGAACACAGTTAAGCTGGTTAGAGAAGCTATAAAACTGACCTTCCTTTGAGCTAGTTGAGTATCTGGAGCATCACATTTGTGGGTTCGATTAAACTCTCAAAATGGCAAAAAAAAGAGAACTTTCATGTGAAAACTCGACAGTCTACTCTTGTTCTTAGAAATGAAGGCTATTCCATGTGAAAAATTGACAAGAAACTGAAGATTTCCTACAATGGTGTGTACTACTCCCTTTCAGAGAACAGCAGAAACAGGCTCTAACCAGAGTAGAAAGAGAAGTGGGAGGCACCGCTGCACAACTGAGCAAGAAGACAAGTACATTAGACTCTCGAGTTTGAGAAATAGACGGCTCACAGGTCCTCAACTGGCAGCTTCATTAAATTGTACGCGCAAAAACTCCGTGTCAACGTCTGCAGTAAAGATGCGACACAAGGATGCTAGCCTTCAGGGCAGAGTGGCAAAGGAAAAGCCATATCTGAGACTGGCCAATAAAAGGAAAAGATTAATTATGGGCAAAAGCACACAGATATTGGACAGAGGAAGATGTGTTATGGACAGACGAATCGAAGTTTGAGGTGTTTGGATCACACAGTAGAACATTTATGAGACGCAGAAGAACTGAGAAGATGCTGGAAGAGTGCCTGACAGCAACTGTCAAGCATGGTGGAGATAATGTGATGTTCTGGGCTTGCTTTGTTGCTGGTAAAGTGGGAGATTTGTACAAGGTAAAAGAGATTTTGAATACGGCATGTCATGCCCTGTGGACAGCGCTTGATTGGAGCCAATTTCATCATATAACAGGACAATGACCCAAAGCACACCTACAAATTATGCAAGAACTGTTTAGGGAAGAAGCAGGCAGCTGGTATTCTATCTGTAATGGAGTGGCCAGCGCAGTCACAAGATCTCAATTCCATTGAGCCGTTGTGGGAGCAGCTTGGGTGTATGGTACACAAGAAGTGCCCATCAAGCCAATCCAACTTGTATGTGTGTGTGTGTGGGGGGGGGGGGCGCTTCTGGAAGCACGGGCATAAAATTTCTCCACATTACCTCAACAAATAAACAGCTGAAATGCCAAAGTTCTGCAATGCTGTAATTGCTGCAAATGGAGAATTCTTTGACGAAAGCAAAGTTTGAAGGAGAAAATTATTATTTCAAATAATAATCATTATTTCTAACCTTGTCATTGTCTTGACAATATTTTCTCTTCATTTTGCAACTCATTTGAAAAATAAAAGTGTGACTTTTCATGGAAAACACAACATTGTCTGGGTGACCCCAAACTTTTGAACAATGGTGTAGCTGTCTTTCACGATAGCATCACTGACCTGTCAGCTACAGGTGAAAACAGACTGCTGTTTCCTCAAACCCACCAATTATTCATCAATTATTCATTCAACAAGCATGCAAACTCCACACAGAAAGGCCCCCTGTTAGTATCAAACTAGGGACCTTCTTGCTGTGAGGTGGGAGCACTTATCACTGCACAAACATACCACCACCAGTTATTTATAAAATATTCTTACAGTAATTACCATTAAGTCCAATCAAACTTCTTTGTAGGAGTGTTGACAATTATGATTAAGAGTATTATATTTTTTTAACCATCTATTTAGAAAACTGGCTGTTTTCTGCTCTCAGTAGAAGGTTTTCCTGCAGTGTGGGTTGCTTGCATTCAACTATCATTTCTATTTTCTCCTGAGGTTGACTTGAGTTATTGTGTTTCTTCATGAGTCTCTAATTTATCTATCCCTAACAGAACTATTTCACAAGATGTATTTTCTCAATAAGTAGTATTGAGCATTATCTGATGAGGCTTTTTCAGCTACATATAAGCTAATCCTAAAGCTCTTTTTATTTAATTTATTGTTAATAATAACAAGCTGCTCTGTTCCCTTTATCAGAGGTTTGGTGTCGAATTGAGCAAGGGCCAAGGGCAGTTGGTTAGTAAATAGGCTCAGAACACCACATAATTAAATAAATTAAATAAAAATATTAAGAAAAGGTCAGCAATTGCCTGTCTTTCATATTCATTGTGCTGTATCACAGACTGAGGGCAAATACAGGGTGGTTGGAGAGGTTGGTGCAGTGCTACCACGGAACATGCTCAGCGCCCTCTATACCCCGTTTGATACAGCTAACCCTTTACTGGCCACTGAACTGCATGTGGACAGAGGACCCCTTACTCACCCTACATACATTTTTTTTTTTCCCCCTCTAATGTTGCTGCTGCAACACCTGAATTTCCCCTATGGGGATCAATAAAGTATTATTTTATCTTATCTTATCTTACAGCTGTAGTATGACAGACCTTTAGGAAATTAACCTCCCACAAAACAACAGGACTTGATGGCATCCCAGACTGGGCCCTGACCATGCTGAATTTCTTGTTGGGTTTTTACCAACATCTTCAAATCTCTCTGAGGCAGTCCATAGTCTCTCCATTCCAGTGCAGTAAATCAGCAGACCAAGTCATTTTCTCTCTGCAGCGCTGTAAGTCCTCATGATGTGCTCAGAGCGCAGTCAAAAGCTACATCTTTGCTCCCTAATACCCCTGACCCCCCACAGTTACAGTGGGGGGTTACCTTGCAAACAGGGCTAAAGATCATGCCATTGGTGTAACAGTACACATTGCTCCCAACAACCCGGTCAGGGGAAACACAAAGATTTGAATTCTCTGTATTGGTTACAGCTCGCCATTTGATACCAACATTCGCACCAAGCTAGTCTCAAAGCTCACTAAGCTGACTATGGAGAACACTGGATATCTGACTTCCTGACCAACAGGTCACAGGCAGTAAGAATCGGCAATATCATCTCCTCATTGGTTGTCAACATAGGACCAAGTGGGACCAAAAATAGGGCTGTGTCCTAAGCACCCACCTGTACTCCCTGCTTACCCACAAACATACCATGGGGAACAGTTCAAAATCCACCTTTAGGTTTGCTGACAACACAATCACTTGTTAATTTTTTTTCCTTAAAAAACAAAACAAAAACAAGAATTGGAAAGATTTCCATTTCCCTCCCCTCCGGAAGACACTACAGAGCACTGTATGTCAAGACCACAAGGCAAAAAAACAGTTTCTATCCCAGTTTCTACATAGTTCTACTGAGCTGCAAATAGTCAAAGTGTCAGGTAATAAAAACCAAATATTCACACTGCACATTTTTTTTTCTGCCCTTCATTTTGTATCACTATTGCATATTTTTGTATATATTTGTGTTTCTATACATACTAGCTTTTTCCCATGTTATTTGTATTTTATTGCATTTTTTTTTTGTTACTTGTTACCTAATTTATACCCTTCCCTGTACAGTGAGCAATGCCAACCCAGAAACAAATTCCTTGTTCTTTTGAACTTGGTAAAAAAAAAAAGATTCTGATCTGATTCTGCAATCCATTGTTCCCTGGAAATGTGTCAATCATTAAACCCTGTTGGGCAGAAGGGAATAAAACCCTGATCGTTGACTCTTTTTCACAAATGCATATAATTATAAAGATAGAGTCAACTACAAAGCAAGGAAAAAAATGTTGGCTGCTGGTTTGATGCTATTCCTTCTTGGCGAGACTGAGTGATCATTTTTAACAATTTTAGATGATCTACAGAAAAAATAGATGTGAAATGTTACTAAACTGTTGTTTTTTGTTTTGCTTTTTTCTGTGTCCACTTGCTATCCGCATTGCTATGCTAACATTGAACATTGTTAGAATCTTATTTTTCACTTGTCGCAGACTTAAGCGGTTCTGAAATGCAATTACATCTAGCTAATAATGAAGCTGAAAATTAAAATAATCGTCAGTCAAAACTGTAGGGCTTCCAAGCAATATGCATCTACTACAGATTTTTACTGGACAGTGTTGAGGACTTTCAGGTTGCATTCTGTCTTGAAAAATCGCAAGGGGCTGATTAAATGTTAACTAAGTCTTCTCCTTGTCCAAAAAAATAAATAAAAAGAATGTGGAATTGTTAAACATCAAGGATTACTGATCTAAAATGCTTACAAGAGTTGTGTCTATAGATCTTATGGACATTGGCATACATTTGTTTTTACTATTTAACAGTATAAAACTGTTTTTGTGCAAGAGCCTGTGAAAAACTGCTGTGAAAAATCCGTAGACTTATAAATCAGATAATTGGCTTTCTATAAAATGATATAAATATTAATTTTATCATATGAATCAAAATACAATTGCTCCATGATACTTGATCCTTGATCTTATTTCTATGGTTAGTTGGCACCATTACAAAATATCTGGATTTTCAACCAAACATTTACCTGTGAAGTTGACACCCGTAAGTAGGCAGGATATATGAGGCAGCAAATTAACATATTGTCCTCAAAGTTGATCTGTTGTGCAGAAGAAAATGACCAAGTTTGACAAGGGCCAAATTTTAATATTAGATGACTGTGTCAGATTGTATGTAAAACTGCAGCTCATGTGGGGTGTTCCTGCTCTGCAGTGGTCAGTATCTATAAAAAGTAGTCAGAGGAAGGAACACATTGATGGCCAATGCTATGTATAGGCTGGCCCATGTGGTCCAATCAAACAGACAAGCTACTGTTGGTCAAACTGCTGAAGAAGTTCATGCTAGTTCTGTTAGTTCTGTTACACCATGCATTGCTGTTTGTTGTGTTTGGGGCTGCGCAGCAAACCAGTCAGGGTGCCAATGCTAACCCCTGTCCACTGCTGAAGGCGACGACATTGAGTAGATTAGCATCAGAACTGGCCCACAGAGCGATGGAAGGAGGTGGCCTGGTCTGACCATTCACATTGTCTTCTACACCACATGGATGGCCAGGTGCATGTGGGTCACTTACTTGGGGAAACAAATGTCACAAGGATGAACTACAGAAAGAAGGCAAGTGGAGGCAGGTGGTGCTTTGGGCATTGTTCTGCTTTGAAAACTTTGGTCCTGCTACCCATGTAGATGTTTCTTTTGCACAAACCAAATGCCCGATTATCGCTACAGAGCATGCACACCCTTTCAGAGAAATAGTATATCCTGATTGCTATGGCCTCTATGAACTAGATAATGTGCCTTGCCACAAAGCAGAGATGGTTCAAATATGGTTTGAGGAAAACAATAGTGTTTTTTTTTAATTACTAGACATAATTACCTTAAAAACAGAAAAAAGAATCTATAGTTTTCTGTTTAATTAGCACAAATCACAAAATTGAGGGTGAATACCAGAGAGTATGCTAAAAATGACAGCATTACATCAAGCATTTATTAATAAGTAGGTGCCTGGAATTTCCTCTATTTCCAGTATATACCACGTATATAAACCCTATGGTCATTGCCAAATGGTTGGGGTGATGCTGACAGAACATAGGATGAGTTATTATGAATGGTATTTATACCACCAATAGGGCTTCAAATAATGAGGTAAAAAAACGAGGCTTTAGTGGGGAGGAAAAAAAAAAATTGGTAAGCCTCCATTTGATCAAACTAACCACATTCAACATCTCACAGTGGTTTCCTTAATGAAAATATTTCCCTCGATGAGCTACAAACTAACACAGATATGATAATATCCCAGCAACTAGCTAAGCTCTATATGTTATTAGTCCACAGCAGGAGCTAATTAAGATATTTTTGTTACCCCCTTTTTCTCTTCTTTTCATCCAAAGGTCAGTACATACATTGAGAACAGAGTCTTTTGGTTCCCATCTGCTTTCTCTAAACTGTCTTTTAGGAAGTGCAACAGAGCATTAATCTTGGGGAAGAAGACATGTTGAAAATTCTGTTTCTTCAATAATCATGGACCAAAAGAGTTGTATGATATAGAACCCATTGTGCAACATGACTGCATACAGCGTCCATAAATAATCTTGAATAATGGGTCACTCTGCCACATTGGCTCCAGCATAGCTTTTAGCTGGAAATCAACTGTTTGTTTCCTGTAACTTATGAAAACATAAACAACGATGCTTGTTGCTGTGATTACAGATGCTTTGTGGAGCCATATGGGTTGGGCATCGTACAAGCCTCTTTTCAAAACAGACACACACAGGTCTGATTTTCTCCAATGGATTACCCTCCTGTTTCCCACACGATCAAAACACGTTGGAGACCACAGGGAAATCGGTTTTGAAGCTTAAGAGTGTAGGAGCCTGTGAATGTGGGTGCCGTGTTTAAAAAAAAAAACGAAGACTATATATCCTGTATGGCCTCTATTCCAGAATCTTGGGACAGCTCCACCACAGGGGTAGTTGGCCAAAGAAGCCCTGGCTTCATTCAGTCTAAGCCATTGGCACATCAACCATGCTGCCTATAAAATAATACCACACACATAAACACGTACACAAACACACTATGTGCTAAATTTGAATTATAGCTGCTCACAATTTTGCTAAAACACTGAAAAATGGTGTGAGGCTCTGAGGCAGATAAGAATTAAAAAAAAAAATCTAAAAATATTTCAGCCAATTATATAATATTCAAACCACAATAGCACAGAAAAGCTCTTCAGTGAGGTCCACGTGATACAAACATTAAAACGCTCCACTGTGAAAATAACCGAAATCTAAGTGATTCTTAGTATGTGTGGCGGGGGTGCATGTATGGAAGTAGTGACATGCTTCTGTGTGAGGCAAAGCATATCCATTCCACCGGAGGCTCAAAGCTGCACATCTGTTTTTGTCCACCAAAATCTATTATTTAACCTTGCAGCCTCTGCTAAAAGTTGATAATACGTCAGATAGAAATCAAGATACCATGCAAAGTATGGTTAGATCTTTTCACCTAAAACCAACTTTAGAGTTCTTAGCTTTGTCATATAATTTAGATTAGCCTTTTTTCCTCCTCCTGAATTTGACACCACATGCTGTGTGCACTCATATTTGCTCTATGATGTAGTATATTATTGGTCAATGAAAACAGTAAGTTTGTCAAAGCCTGAATTGTTTGTATCAGAACCGCCCCCCCCAAAAAAAAAATTACATAAAGACTAGATAACTGTATTGAATTGCATGATTGGACTGACAGCATTTTAAAAATCTGTTTGTTTGTTTTTCACAGTTTTTGAGTATACTATTTTTCGGAATTGCTGTCTCTTTAATTATATGTGATGACTGGGACACGGAAAATACAGCCAAATCATTGACTATCGGCGGATTTGTTTCCTTTTTGAAAGACAACGGACAGCTCTGCTTCTAATGTATTCAGGTTATCAAAGGTACAGTCATACTCTGCATATTGCAAGCTGTTGAATACTTATTTGTTGCCATACTGTGAACATCGCTGCCAGATTGCGGCTGCTCTGGGAGTAAAAGAGACGATCTTCTTCACTCCCCCACCACCCCCGTTCCCTGTCCTCTCTGTGCATGAACTACAGAAACCCAGCAGAGACAGCGCGCTCAAGTGTGTCCAAGAAAGAGCGCACCGATGGCCTGGACAAATTAAGACGTGAAGCAATTTTAAGTGCAGACTCCCCGGAGTACTTGATCCGGGCATTCCCGCTAATATTGTGACACTGGTATATAGTGCACAGCGCGGCTTTTGCTCGCACACTGACAATAGAAACAAAGGAGCGTGCAAGAGTGTTACGCGCGCCCCCGCGCCATATAGAGGAAAAAAAAGACGACAGGAACGCGTGTATGAACTTTACTGCGAGCGACAAAGAGCCCGTCGGCGTTTATCTCACCTCGGAACATAAAGGCTTTGCTGCTGTTGTGAAGCCCCGCCACTTGGGTAATTCCATAGGTGGCGTTTGCCAGGTCCAACTCGTTGATGATATCCATCTGGTATTCTTGATCTGACCCGAAAGCCAATGCTGGCGAAAAGGGATGGAGGTTAGAGCACGTGATTTGAAATAGGATAAAACCTGTGAGTTTCGTGACTGACAACAGAATTTCATGTAAAAGACATAGTGGACGCTCAAAATTCCTGTTGGTTTCATAATTCACACAGTTTTTAAATGCAGGGCACTAAAGAGGTGCAGTGTCAGCCCGCAGCTCACACCTGCGCTCTCGCGGCGGTAGGTGCAGCGGGCGTAGAAGGTGCGAGGTGGCATTGATTTTAACCTTTAAATACAACCTTGTAGGGGATCAAACACCACCTTGAATGCAGGAGATTAAATAATCCAGTTTGGGCAGCCCAAAGACACGACTGCAAAATTAGAATAGAAAAAAATGAACTGACATACTTCCGCGTGTCACACAAAATGTAAAAAGAAAATGTACTAAAACCTTTTTCTATGACCAGGTAGTTTTACACGTGTTGTACTCACCCGGCTCGGTAAAAAAGAAAAAACACAACAACGCCACGTAAATATCCATTTGTGATGGAGATGTTCCGGGGTCCTCAATCGTACCCTCCGCTGAATTCACGCCGAACCCGCTCTGGTCCCAGAGCTGTGTGCAGCTAGCACTTCGTTTGGGTATAGAGGCGCCGCGGAACGATCCAACACACCGTAGGAGGGGTTACCACGAACCAATAAACGTCGGTATCAACGACTGGACTATGACTGGATAGTTACGTCCACCGTGATGAGTAATCTACGAGTCTTTATTTGAATTGTTATTGTTCTTGACAGCGGATAGAAAATTCCCCCCTATTCAGAGCAATGAGAATCAGGGAAACTTCCCTTTTGTGAGCTGAGAAAAGGACCTCTCAAAGAAAAGTGAATGTGGTCCAGGGTGGTGGTGGGGATGGGCGTCTCTTTAATCGATAGTCATTTTTGACAGATGATACTCAAATAGTTTCCCCGCAAAATTGTACATTTGACAATGTAAAACTGACTCACTGTATTTCCATGAAGATGCCGTACTAGTGTTTCTATTGCATGAAAATATATCGAAATTCTGTCAGTTACAGAAACAGTCCTTTCTTTCTATTGTTTCCAAAAGCATCCCTCCATCTCCTCCCCCCACAACATGGACCGACCTCTCCTCTCACTTCCCACCACCTAGCCTCAGAAAATCCATGGGATTTATAAAAGCATCTGCTCCAGTCCTCTCTCCTCTGGGACATGTCCTTATTGAGAAGCATTCATCATACCTTTCTCCTGCCTTGCCTTAATTTGTGTACATTGTCAGATTGTTTGGGTTACCTGCATCATCACAAACTATTGAGGGGAAAAATATTGCTTTCTGCTTCGCGATTATAGCATTTAGGGAACATGCACTGCTTGTTCCACCTATAAAATTGTGTAGTACATCATTGATAGCAGAGTGTCTATTTTTCAGATGCAGGCCACTGTTCCGCTCGGTCAAATTAAAATGTAAACAACAGCAACAGTAGCAACCCTAATCAGTAGTCCAGAGCTGAATTGGAAAGTACATAGAAATCACAGGTTGCAGGAGGCATGAAATGACAGTGAGTAAAACATAACGGATTCTGCCTTCCAGGCATTTTCATAAAAGAACCAATAGTTGCCTAAAATCATCTAGTTATTCAATGAATTTCACAAGTCATTCAATAACTGTCGCATTCCTTTAGCCCTCCATGTCCAGGCCAGAACTCTTCTCATTTGAAAATGTAAAACCTTGAATACATTTTGATCCACAACTCTAGAAAAGGCAAAGAAGCTCGTACAGCTGTGGAAGTGTGAAGTTTTTAGTCACTGACTCTCACCGCAAAGATATTAAAGGTAGTGACCATAACAGTTTGTGGTTAGGTATCTAGCTCTTTAAATAAGATAAGATAAGATAAGATAAGATAAGATAAGATAAGATAAGATAAGATAAGATAAGATAAGATAAGATAAGATAAGATAAGATAAGATAAGATAAGATAAGATCATACTTTATTGATCCCCATAGGGGAAATTCGGGTGTTGCAGCAGCAACATTAGAGGGAAAAGAAAAAGAAAACAGGAAAACAGTACACACACATATACACAATATACACAATATACACATACAATATACACATACACAATATACACATACACATATATACATACACATTTACATATGGATAGCATGGAAATCATGATTTGTCATATCCTATTTAGTTTTCCTAACAATATTGAACCATAATTGAAAATGTATCACATTATTTGATTTTTGTTGCCCCTAAGCTTAACATTGTGGGGTTTTATAGCACCCCAGAAATGTTTGGACTCCATCATTGTGTGACTGTAGCTTAACAATACAGTCAAGCCTTCAACAAAAGGCTTTCATTTTGATGCAATAGGATCCTTTTCTATTTTAGTAAATTAAAAAAATACCACATTGTCTGTATCAGACATAATCATGATGTGAATCCATTTTGTGACAAAAAATAAATAAAAACAACTTTCAGTTATTCTAAAACGATTAGCCTGAAAACATTACAGCATGATGGCTTAATGTTCATCAAAACTACCACCATCCTGCCAACAAAAGAAATTCAACCAGCAGATCTTTTAGCTGGCATCATATTATGGTACTCATTTATTGAGGAGTCACTTAATTTTCTGTGATATGTTAATGTTATTTCCAGTTTTAACTGGAGCGGTTTTGTCTAGCATGCCAATCAATACTCCAGTTTTACAACTAAAGCCCTACAAGATACTGGCAACTAAGCATTCAACAGCAGTAACTTGAAGCTTGTGCGGTTTATATTTACCTTAAAACCTGATGACCCTGTCTGATACTGGATTATATAAACCTATAGGTTTCATACTAAGCAAAGTTACTAGTCCATATTTTGTCCATGCATAAAACAGACATTTTCCATCTCAATGACATGCAAATGAATCATAAAAAAACACCCTTGATATCCACAAGTCACCAAATCTTTCTCATCTCTTTAAAATGCAGCGGCAGGTCTCCACTGCAGCAGGAATATTACAGTTTGACAGGCTCAAACACTGTAGTCTGCATTTTTAATTGCATATCTTCCACATGTGATGTACAAGTCATGCCTTAATCTTGAATCCTCTCCTTTTTTTTCCCAAACTGCCTTCAATTGACCTCTCTGTGTGGAAAATGTAGTTAATCCCTGACTGTATGGGATAAAACATCGAAGGCATTGACAGTCCTAAAAAACAATAAGATTTATTAATGCCGGCAAATTGATCATAGAGGGGATATCCTTAACTATGTAACAAAAAATACTGTAAAAACTGCCACTGGCACTCCCAACATCATATATCTTGACATCTCATAATTTCATGTAAGAACTATGAAACAGCATTTTAGCACAATCCAATGTATACAAGGACTAGATATCAAGAAGCTCATCAACTATTGAAAATATAAACCATTATCATCACCTAGAATCTTGCATACATCAATGAGAAAAAGAAAATTGAACATGAAGATTCAGAAATAATCTCCCACGGAGGGAACCATTAATATAAGACTGAAATATTACTCCAGGATACACAGCCTTTCATTAGAGGCCTGCTGTGTCTATTCAAAACCAATGAAAATACAGTCATCCCAATGACAAAAATTTTGATGACAGAAACTTCTACTACTTCAACAGCTCACTTGTTCAAGTTCTGTCGTTCCAATATACATCATTGCATCATCTGATAAAGCTAGATGTTCACTGGATCAACTGCCCTACGGTATTGAAAACTGAATCTTGATAGTTATGGTATCAAACAGTTTCTTCTGGTTTATACTTATGTGTGAATTGACAACATTTCTATTCCAGCAATAAATGATTTTAAAGATAAAAGCGTCAAAGGTGACTAGATGTTGGACAAAAAAGGGACTGCAGACAACTGTGCACTAAGGCGCTGTGCTTCATCCGATACAGAATGTTTCTCTGTGTGTTACAGTTTCCATGACACCACATCAAACTGTTATTTCTAGCAATGGTGTAAAAAAACAAATTTCTTCCTGTTAAACAATGGTGTGATTGGAAGTGGGAAAAAAGGGGTATATTGGACTAAGTGAATAATTACCATATGTACTTTTGTATAGAGGTTTATGCTATGGGAGAGTTCCACTTGTACTGCACCCCTGCCGTTTCCGCTACTGTATGTGCATCACCTGAACCCTGCTCCGCCAACTCTGTGGTCACCATGAATCTGCTTGTTGTAGTCCGAAGTAAGCATGTCTTAACCATTGTGCATGGTTGTCATGCAGCCTGGTTGAGTTGATTGTGGTAGCATTTGACCCCCATATATGCATCCATTCTTAGTACCTACAGATGCCTGCAAGTTATAGAAAAAAAAAAACAAGAAATAGAAAAAAGTGTTTTGCAAAATGTGAATCTGTTACCTTGATAGCTTTTACTCTGTTACCTCTTATGGTTAAATTTTAACTACATCAGATTAAAATAATTAATACTTATTAATCCCTCATGGAGAAATTCGTTCTCTGCATTTAACCCATCCTTGATGAACAAATGTGTGCCTAGCTGCGACAGGGGAGCGGTTAGAGGTTCAGTGTCTTGCTCAACAACACTTTGACACACTAGTAGGAGCTAGGAATCAAACCAGGAATGTTGGGTTCCAAGGACGTTCGCTCTCCCCCCTGAACCACGCTGCCTGCTAGGAGTTCAATTTCTTTAATATTGGAAAACAATGTTTCCGCCTGGAAAACAACAAAATAGGTCGAGACCTAGAATGACCTGAATGCACTCATGCTATCCAAATCAAGAAGGTAGTGTTTTTTCAACTATGATTGTTACAAAGTTGGCGTCAAATGTTCATCTGATGGTTCTGTTTGGTCAACAACTGCAGCACATATGTGCTGGTGTACGTCAGCAGAGTCAAATGTCACAACCCACCCTTCCTGAGTCCATGCTCAAGATAAAGTCCTATTCGTTTGAATATTTAAGTTTCATCTGTTAGCCATGAAAACCTTTTCTGTAGAGTCCCAACATGAGAGAACTGTGGCTGCTGACTTTTTGGCAGAGCTATTGCTGACTGCCGTCATTTTCTTTGCAATCTAAAATGTCTGCTTTTCCATAGGTCAGTCAGCTTCAGAACTTTCCTTGATTTGTTTCTTTTTGCACTAAACTGCCCCTGTAATTTAACAATTTTCTCTGAAATCAGAATTCAATTTTAGGATGATGTTTTCCTGTCAGGTGCCATCCTATAAAAAGTGCTGGTTAGAGACCTCCACCTTCCAGTGGTTGATCTATTTGTGAAATTTAGGGGTCACCATATCTTATTGTGTGTGCTCTTGATTCACTTGGATTCTTTTTTTTTTCTTTTTAAAAAGTCAAACTCAGCACTGGCATAATAACAATTATCCGGAGAGCAAAGCATTGAGAATATCATGCATGGCAGGTATTGATTTTGGTGCATTCTTAATACTGCTGCTGGTTGTTTTTCCACTTGAGTGATTCCTGGGAGCACTTCTCGGCTACCATCATGCACTTTGCATGTCATTTGCACTGTGCATTATAATCCACCCATCCTCAGGCCTCGCTTGTGTTCATTTTAGTCTGTAGGGACTTGTCTTAATATCTTGGATTTTGATGCACTCAAGGGATTTGTATTTATTTAAAAAAAATGTTTTTTGATTTTTTTTTTTAGAAACTCTAAATTAGATTAAATGGAAATGTGAACAAACACTGGTTGTAACGAAAATATTGGACCATAAAGAAAGTTTCTGCTATTGTGACGGCATGTTTTGGCTTTAAGAGATAGCTGGTGTGATTCCTTTGACAAATATTGCACCACTTATCCCAAGCATGACCCACTTTTACTCTCAACTTCCTCTAAGGCAGAGGTAAATACACTTGCTTCATTGAAAGAAGCAGTGCCCCCTTGGGGGAAAAACAACAGTTTGATTGGAATGGCAAGTTACTGTTTTATCGTCGAGATCTGATCTCTTGAACTGCAAACATGGGAACTGTTGAGAGTGAATCAATGAGTTTTGAAATGAAGAGAAGACAATCCCAACAACCTTTCTGATAAAAATGCATTTTCCGCTCCCTCAAGAGTAAAACTTATTAAAGAAGTTATTGTCATCAAGTTGTTTTGTAGACAACAGCTCATCAGTAGCATTAACATTAGCTGATGCAATGAACAACAAGCATTGCACTATATGCACTGCAGAGAGCACCTCTGATTAATTAGCATTTTCTATGTCTAAAGCAAGTGCCTTGAAACAAAAAAAAAAGATATGAATGAGTAAAGCCTCAATTGACATGGTAACATGCAGGGATTGGAACTGAAAGACTTTCCCCCTTAATTTTGCAAGTCAAAATATGGAGTAATCATTTGAATTAGTCAGTGGGTGAAACATTTGTTCAGTATGATTCAGACGGAGATTTATTAAGATAAATACTTGACAAATTTGGATTGAAGATAAAATGCACAGCTGTTTTAAAGGGACGTTTAAAACTAGAGCTGAAAATTTTCCTCTTATAAATCGAAAAATTTGAATACTTAAATTACTCTCAGCCAATTACCTGCCTAGAGTCATCGTTAATAAACTATTACAATTTCTCGACAGTTTTCTGCCCTGTTAAACAACCTAAAACTTACTTAGGTTACCTTGTGCTGCTAAGATAACTAGAGTATAGAGGATGACAGACAGACTGAAGCTGCAAGGAGCAAAGGGAAGATACACAGGTGACAAAAATCGCAAAGTGACAAAATTGAGAAAAAGGAAAAATATGGGACAGTGTGTTTAGTGCAAAAAGGAATAACAACATACCACACAAGCAGGTCCACAATGTTGAAACACCTGAACAGGAAGCATCTGCAAACTGCAGAGTGTTCCCTCTTTTCCACTCTGATGACTTGATTGCATGTCAGAAAGAAAAAGAAAAAATGATAGGTGCAGCCCTGTTAAAAACATGACACCAGCTGTACCAAGTGTTTTGCGATGTTGGGCTGGCATAAATCAGATACAAAACCCTCAACTTTTGGCCCAACTGACAAGGTGAGTTATATATACACACATACAGTCTTGCAGTTTGAGGCACAGAAGTATATAAAAAAATAGAGCTTTGACTTTATTTTAGGTTCAGCCATAATTTTATTTATTTGAGAACCCTGGGAAAGGGAAACAGCTTGCTACAAGCTGTAGTTTTCTAAGTTCATAAAATGATTCAAAAGGGTAAAAGCTGTTTAAAAAAAAACTCATACAAAAGCAATGTTGATCTTTTACTCTTTTTGTTCTTTTACATATTTTTACTTCATAGATTAATCTTACACACACACAGTCACTTAAATGCTAAATCTTTAGTCTGAAAAAGGAAAAGATGTAATTGAGAATATACCTTGAATATGAAGTAGGATCAACATTTAGCAGGAGAATTTAAGATTGTGAGTGGTTATCTTTTTGTCACATGAACATGTAGATAGCAACTACCGGTATGTTCTCTATCTCAACAAACAGCATAGGAGATGTGATTGCTCCATAATATGCTTCACAGACTTAACGTAAAAAAAAATGTGTCTTTCTGCATCCAAACACAGTGGTTGTTAACAGAAAGAAGCCCTTGAGTGGTGGCTGCGTTAAGCACCCCCTACATCCCCCATCCAATGAACTATTGATAAAGCCAGAGTATGCTTTAAAAGAGCAGCACAATGGAGCCACCTGTCAGACCCATATCTGTACATGCAGTCAAATCATCAGCGTACACAAAGTTACCGAGTGTTGTGATGGAACAAAAGTATTACTCCCATAGAAATGAAGCATTGTGTTTGGTAAGAGCACAATAAAAATTGTGCTCTTACCAAAAAAAACCTTTTGGCAGAAATGGTTTATAGAAGTAATCTGAATTTCTTCATTTTATGAAGAAATTCAGATTACACATCAGTATTCATAGCGCATCAGTGAGCCCTAAGTTATCTTGAAAGTCAGTTTTGCATCTTCAGCCTGGAACTTCCACAATTGTTTTGCTTATGACTGGGTGTTATAATGTTAATTTTCAAAAATCTAAATCAGTCGTATTCATCTTTCAGCTTCACTGCCTCACAATTAGGAGCTCCCCTTCCTACATTAGATGGATAAACCCTGTTGCTCTGAGTGTCCAGTCTTGCATTTTCTGGACATTTAGTGACTTTGTTCTTGACTCAACCCATTTCATACAAAGTTTTTATTTTGGAGAAGCATGCTTTAAATCCAAATTGAAAGCTAATTTTTGAAAAGACAAGGCGACTTGCTCAAATCATCTGACTCATGTTTTAGCAACAGTTTTATGGTGGCTTAGTGTTGGTGCAAATGAGTCTGCTAATCTCAGGTTTTATGGTCCATACCGCAAATTTTTTCTTTTTTATACCACCATAATTTAAGTTTTACTCTCATCATTCTCTATACATCTCTAAGGTGCAACACATTGATCTCTAAGTGGGTAATAGTAAAATAATTTTCCAAAAATATCTCCTTGTAAAGAAAGGGGTTGGATTTTGCATCCAAACAACAGAAGTATATATGACAAAGTAAGTTTCACGAGACAGAACAAAAATACAAGTTGAATCGATTACTAACACAAAAGTGAAGGTAGGGAGGGGTGGAGTGGATCCAAGAAGACAAGATGAATGCAGATATAAGCTGGAGACAAGTGATGAAACAAGGATGTTAAGGCACATGAAAGCCTAAATATCAATATAAAAGCGAAAGACGGAACATTTTGCATAGTAAATGGAGTGAAAAAAAATTCTACAAGCAAATCATTCCTCAATTTCAATATAAAATCAGTTATTCAAAATAACTATAGAAACTATTTAGCAGAAATAGTAAAGGTTTTCAAAAATTTTAATGCTTGGTTTGTTTGACAATTGAAGTACTGAATTTGACATGTATTTCATTGCAACTTTGACTAAATAAGAATGCATCACAAAAAAAAATAAAACTCTTTAGAAATGAATACATCTCGGATTTTTATCGAACAGATTAAGAGTATTCTGCAAAATACAAATTTGATCGTAATGACCCTCGTAAATCTTGAAAAAAAAAAAAATTAGTTCAAATATGTACATCAAAATTAGGCTTATGAATGGTGATCTGGCCCAGAAAATGGCATTACTTGCCTGACTTTATCAGCAACTAACACAAGATTCTAAAAATCATACAGCATGCAGAATGCTTCTGTCTTAGTCTAAAGGCCATGAGAGCAACTTGTAAAACTAAGGGGGAAAAAAGAAGAAACAGAGAAAACCAGCCCACCACTCTAAAGATTGACATCAAACAATTACCCTCTTGCTCACAAGGAGCAGTCACCAAAGCCGGGGGCCTGGCTTCAGACAGAAGATTGAGTTCTTGGAGGCTCTGGGGAAAAATAGGTGCAGTGCAATTCAAATTGAGTTATGAACATCTTCTGACTTGCGGCTCAAGTTCAGCTCAAAGCACATTCTTGCAAGCTGACTGGCTAAGAACAATGCAGTGTTCAAAACAACTCAAAATAATGTTGGATTCTTAAAACTAAAAAAAAAATTTAAAAAAAAAAAACAATTTGAGAATTCCCAAAAAAATATCTTGAAACAATTACCACTGAAAGACATAACTGTAATCTTTGCATTTCTGGGGCTTAGAAACAAAACAAAAACAAGTACTTCACATGAGTAATACAGGGCCCCACTCCATTCGCTCAATCTCCTCAATTGTAGAATTGATTAAATATTTAACTGTTCAGAGAGAATATACAAGGTATGATATGCACTGAACTAGAAGACCATTAAAAAAAAAGAAGAAGAAAAAGTGTAAGCAGTGTTCACATGCTGCCAAAAAAGTAAGCGTGTGAGTTCATAATGTGGTTCCTCAGCATCTACCATGACCCAGAGAAGAAAGAAACATCTTCAGATACGATAAATTAGATTCATTGATTTCAGAGGGTTTTTAACACAACAAAAAAATGGCTGCTTTTAGGTACCAAGTGATGAAAAATAATCAAAATGACACAATGGTTACAGTGAGCACATTGCTTAACTAACAACTGAGAACATTCTTAATTTCAAAATAACTGCTGATAAAACCTTGCATCTGGCTCCCCAAAAAAGCATTGCTCCATATACAAGGCTTAGAGACAAAGACGTAAGTCACTTGGCAATCTTCAGGAAACACTTATGGAATAATAACATTTTTCAGATCAGTATATAGAAGTGCATCTAGACTATAGACTCATGCAATGATGAAGTTTGTTAAGCACTTACAAAGTTACTCAAAAGTAAACTAGTCGTATGATGAAATCTCTCTCTCTCTCTCTTATATATATATATATATATATATATATATATATATATACATATATATGTATATACACACTCACACACACTCTCACACACACACACACACACACACACTCTCACACACACACACACTTACACACACACACACACACACACACACACACACACACACACACACACACACACACATATATAAATATATATATAATATAACAATGTCAGGAGTGTGTTAAATGTCCTACCTGTATCCTAATTATGTATTTTCATCGGTTTTAAATTTTATGAATACTTTTCAATCGTTCTGCCCAGGGCCAAAGGTGATCATTTGGTTTTCATAGCAAATTCTGGCCTAGCAGTTGAGTATGTTCCTTTCAAAATGATCTCTAAATGCAACATATTATGGATATAAAAGTTTACATTTAATAGGGTATACAGTGGTCATTTTTGACTCATTATGATGAGTACTCTAGACCCTTTAATGGAGGCAGTGTATAAGAACTAGAGTATCGCCCATATTGTCAATTCAAAAATTCCCTATTCCAGAGATGTCACTTTAGATTGCAAAATAAAATGCTTCCGAGTCCAACACTTGAAAAAAAATCAAAGTCACATTCACACATGTGACTTGATCATATGAACTGCAATGCATTCATTTAATGACTAAACATTAACCAACACGGACTTGAATACACCTTTGTTCAAAGTCTCATGAATTGCAGGGCAGCATATAGCCAGGTCCTTGTTCATCATATTTTCTTGGTACCAGAGATGGCCAGTTTTTTCATTGTCGTTGGTAACCACAGAACTTTGAATTCACTGAAGCTATCACTGAGGGGGTTTGCCTCACACATCTTTGTTTTTGTCAATGAACGTTCTTGATTTTGCTGAATAATCTCATTGTGGCAACTGACTTTTTTTTCTTGAACATTCCATCTATAATGCTTTCTTCAGCTTCCACAATGAGGACAAGGTGTTTCAGGTACTTAAGTCCTAAAAGGGGTGTTGATCCTCAAGAAACAAAGGAGTCCAGTGCTCAACAGTTTATGTCCCCTGAGTAGGGTTTAAATGGAGGTCTTTCGGACCAGCCATGAGGTGTTAACCCACTGTCTGATCATGTATAATAATAATAATAATGTATACATTATTAACCCCTTGTGGGGAAATGCGTTGTCTGCATTTAACCCATCATGGATGAACCATGAGCAGTTGGCTACCGTCTACCAGTGCCAGGGGAGCAGTTAGGGGTTCAGTGTCTTGCTCAACAACACTTCGACACACAAGGAAGAGCAGGGAATCGAACCGGGAATGTTCAGTTCCACGATTGCTGTACCTCCTGCGCTACGCCGCCACAAATGATGGAAATCATTTGGGTCATGAGTCCAAATGTAATTAATTTAAGAATTGTAGTCCATGTGGCTGAAGGGTTATGTCCGAAGACAATTGCTCTATAAACTGATGATCTCTTCAGTTTGACAGAAATGCCTTGTATTTATCCATTTTAAAAATGTTTCTCTTCACTGGGAAAGATGTGGATCTCTAAAGAAGTGTGCCTTATCCTTTGATGTAAATGAAATGCTGAGTCCTGACTTACTAGTTTAGGTTGCACAGTCTGGTTTGTGTAGTAGTGGTTTCCCTACTGTACAGATTTTTACATTCCTCAGTACAATGTATGGTGTTTAACATAATTTCAAGCCGGCGTCTGTGTTTTCTGCCCTTGCATTGCACAAGCTGCTGCCCAGGGTGCTACTTGGCCTGAAGTTTACAAGGATACGGGTACTTTTCAGGATTCTTTTTTATACATCTATGCTATGTGGTATGAAAAATGTTTGCACACTCATCGCTGTATATGTGCGGCGATGGGATGAAGAAAACATTTTGTGTACATTGAAGCATGCCTACAACTCTCACTTGCTCTATCCTTACTGCCCTTCCTGCTGTTAACACTGAATTTCTCCACTGGGGGACTAATAAAAGGAATTTTATTCTTATTCATTCTTATCTTACCTTATCTTGTGTTATCTTTATCCTATCTACTCATATAATGACTTGGTGGATCATGACCAACAGCTGACCTTAATGAGCCATTCAAAACCTTTTTATAGGAGAACCAACAACAGTTGTGTCCAAGAGTCACATGTTTCCATAGGATCACCCCACTCTTGGGGTTTAAATACCTGAAATTACCAGCAGTAAAAAACGGCAGGGTCTTGGGGGATAGGTGAATTATCTTAAAGAAAATAATCACGTGCAGCTGTATTGAAATAATTATAAGTAACAATGCTTGTCATAAATCATTGTGGTTGCCATTTTGGCAATACTCATCAGTTTACTGATGTCTCTGACATTGATTTAGAGTAGTCCCACTTCAAAGCTTCTTTGTTCCTTGTCTATTTTACAATTTCTTAGGAGCTATTCAACTTGATCAGATCTTAGGTCATTTTGTGTTGAAGAGTGCAAAGCAGAATTTCTGTATGTATGTGTGTTTTGTGTCTGCTTAAATACATTTAGCACCTTTTACCATTTAGTGGAAATTCCAAGAAATATGTAGCAGCATGAGCCCTTACTGTCAAGTCAGTTTGTTAGTAATTGTGCAACAAGTTATTGTTTTGTACCTTACCTCCACAGGTGTATCATCAGGACCAACTGCCTTTCCACTCTTCATCCTCTTCACTGCCCTCCTTGTTCGACAATTTTCTGTTACCATTCTATTTTCCGAGATTCCCTGTACTTTTCCACTTCTCTTTGATACATACTCCCCTTTCTGTAACGGCCTTGAAGGTAGCCACTGTCTCCCATTTTTATCTGTGTCCACACCTGTTTTGTGAGCTACATCATACTTCTCAATGCCTGTATTGTTTAAACTCTTGTATAAGAAAGACTCACTATAACCAATAAAGTGGAGTCCTTCTGGAGGAAAAGCAGACATAGACTCTGTCTCTGTTTCTCTCCGCTCCCCGTAGCTACGAACTAACCTCTGATACAATAGGGCTCATCCACCATCGGCTAGGAGATCCGGACCCTGGTCTTGGACTGAGAGGACGAGGAGGACCAACCGAGGTTCCCAGAGTCACCACAACTACCTCGCCTCAGGACTGTCCTTAACAGTTATATATGGAATTAAGCAAATATTTTAAACCACGTACACTCATGTTTCTGGTATTTTTCCATGATAATTGGAGAACTGTAGATGAGGATGTTTAAGGAGGCCCACACAATATGCCAATATATGCTCTTCGGTCTTTGTTTAGGTTTGCAAAACAAAAGTTTGCTAATGCCATATCAGCTGTGACAAGAGATGATTATCACATACTCCTCCATTGAGCATGGTGCCGAACCATCCAGTGTAATGAGCAATATTCATTAGTAAAGCAAAAGCTGCTCATCCATATTCACCTTTTTCTACGATTCAAGTTATGGGACATGCTTATAGCTTGTCTGCTTTATAATTGTGCATATGTTAAGCTAATTCCATGTTATTTAGGATTTTGAAAAAACACTATACCGTGGTATATCTCTTCACTAGATGTGAAAATGGTTTCTATGATGGTTTCCATCTGAGGGGATATTTTAACATTTCAAGACAATCAGCTCTTTGCAATTCAACAGGTTTGAGTTTGAAACAAATGGTAGTTCTTGTGTTTACATGGTGGTATAGCAGGATTGCTATATCATGTATCAATGCATCGATACAAGAACCAATTCAAGGACAATATTCAGGTGTTCTTAAGTTCATTCAGATTTGGGCTCATTCCTATCAAAGAACTGTGGGTGCCTGATGTCTTTTTTTTCCCAAATAAACTATGGTCCTATGGTTTGCTCTTTTGGATCTTGAGAGCAATAAGAGGATTGCTGTCCTCCTGGTGCTACCCCAAAGCTTCTTGGCCCAATGCCTCAAAAATTCGATTCACTAGACCATGCAGAACCACCTGCAGGGCTTACTCAGGATCAAAGTACTTTCTGTTTGGTGGTTAAACAAGAATGGCTCCTGACAATGAAGAGACTGAAGCCTGCGCGTCCTGCTGTTCTTGCTGCTGTAAACACCTCCAGGTGGAATGAAAGCCCTGATCCTGCAGAAATTGTGGGATATTGTGAAGTGGGTATTAGTATGGACCAAGGCCACTGGCCAAGCACCTGACATCGACAACACTCTTCCCCCCCCAAACCTTCTGGACATGAGTCATCATCTGTAGTTGCTGCAACTGTGCTGTATGGGAAGACATAGCTCTGACATATTCTCAAATTTCTCCAATGGGGATCAATAAAGTATAATCTTATCTTATCTCTTAACCAAGTCTAAGCTTCACGGTTACATGCCACTGCATGAACGTAGACATGACATCAAAACATGAGAGGGGTCAAGCAATAGCAACTACATAGAGGTCCTGAGATTACAAATACAGGTAAGTTCTTACAGATAATGCAAATTCCAGCTGAGCTTTCATTTGCAAAATTACTTTTAACTTCTAAAATGTGCATGTTGAAACATTATACTAGCAACCCAGAAAACATTCTTACTTGTAGCAATACAAAATTATGTGAATGAATGCATGACAAACGTTTAAAATGTAGGTTTCTTTTGGGTTTTCTTTTTTACAATAATGGCAAACAATGACAAAAAGAAGAAAGTATCCAGATCTGTTCTGGTCTGTGTATTCCTTTTTCAGCCTGTGAAGAAATTTGTTAAAGCCCAACTCCTGATATCTCACCCTTTAAGTGAAATACACTTTTGCATTTGAACACAGAAAAGAGGGAGCATTGATCCCATGTGTGATGAGAAGAAAAAGAAAACAATACGAAAGAGAAGAGCAATCAGGTACACTTCAGTTCTCACTCTTTCAAGTCTCTATCTCTCAAATGCTGCTAACTCATAATTACCCAGGCTTAGGCCAGAGAGGCTGTTTGTGTGAAAACAAAAACCCGTATCAACTGCATCTGCCTTGCGCTCTGTTTTGACACTACTGAAAGAATGAAACATCACAGGAAAGTCATTACAATTATCAATTGTAGTGTTTTATTTTCACAATTAACGGAATGTTTCAGATTTTCAAAAAAGTCATGGTCCAGCAATCTTCCTAGCAGTAACACAGGAATTTTGATTTCTCCAGTCCTTTCATTTATTACATATAAAAAAAAGGTGATTGTCTGTTCTCTCGTCAGTGTACAGCAAGGAACAGGGTTAGAGGGCTGACCTGACCTTTCCCTACCATTACTCAGCGATACTCTAGTACCAAGGAGTAGAAAGCTCATTTAAGTCAGAAAAACAAGATTTGGTTCTAACTTCAAAGATGAAAAAGTCAATAAAACAGTGTTACAGTGTTAATGATTTAATTTAATCTATATCTATGGTGTATTTCCTTTTTTGTTCGAACACAACTGACAGGAGACTCCTTACTAGTTAAAGTTTGTATGCATATGGATATGTACATGGATATGTACATATCCATCTATCCAGCCTTATTCTTCCGCTGATGTGGGGCTGTGTTGCTGGGGTAGTATCCTACGCAGAGTCCCAGACTTCTCTCTCCCTTTCATTCAGTTCTTCCAGGGGAATTCGAAGGTGTTCCAAGGCCACCCGAGAGACATAGTCCATCCAGTGTGATCTTGGTCTTCTCCGGACCAACAGCGTGCTCGCAGCATCTCACAAGGGCGGTGCCCAGGTGGCATCCTGACCAGATAAACAAGCCACCTCATCTGGCTCCTATGGATGAAGCCAACAGAACCACATCAGAACCACATATTCACAAAGCAGAAACCCAATCCTGAGGCCACCCAAACCATCTAGAAATTCTATCTATAAAGGTTAGAAACAGAATCGGTAACAAAGGGCAGTCTTGGTGGAGTCCAGCCCTTACTGGAAATGAATCTGACTTACTGCCAGCAATTTGGACCAAGCTCTGGCACCAGTTATATGGGGACGAAACGGACAGGATAAAATTGGGT
Source organism: Fistularia tabacaria (assembly GCA_901007705.1). Classification (NCBI taxonomy): domain Eukaryota; kingdom Metazoa; phylum Chordata; class Actinopteri; order Syngnathiformes; family Fistulariidae; genus Fistularia; species Fistularia tabacaria. Next base: position 37,649 of record CAAKHD010012175.1, read on the forward strand.
CCACATGTTATAGCAAAAGATAAATGCAAGAGACTACCCACTGTGACAATGCTTTTCTCGTGCTCAAAACAAAACATAAACTCATATTCTCTAAAAGGTTGTTTTGATATGAATCATAACATGATATTGCATGGTACAATATTTAGAATGATCCAACAACTCTTTCACATACAATTTGCAGAAACAGAGTTGATTATTGCCATTAAAAGCGATTACATTTTGCAAATGGAGCAGTACTTGAGCTTGGATATTGCAGGCATTTCAAATTCGAGGCCACAAATTACTTGTACATTAAATGATACCCATTCAATAGTGTCTGCTAGAGTGAAGCCACTTATACACTCCCAGACCCTCAAAATTACAACATTCATACATTTTAGGGTCTGATGCGCATATATGTGTGTGTTTGTTGTGTGTGTTGGCAAGATAGTATTGCATAAGAGAGAAATGCTATTGCAATTTGTACAAGTGCTAAAGTCAATTTTAAAACAAAGCACAACTCACCAATATAAAAAATATTACCACTATTTTTAATTTTAATTTGTTTCATTATTATTTTTTAATATAAATAGCAAGGTTAAAGTTAAATGCCTCTTTACCTGCTGGTTACCCCAAATCAGTCCCTCACCAACCAATCCATCCCCATCCCTGCCCCATGTGTCATAATTAACTGTATCATTTTTTTTTATTTTAACCATGAACTGCAGGTAAATATCTTATCACCCCAGTAAGATCTCAATGGATGAAATTCAGTTTAACTAATAAAATGTTTACTATGTCAGCTGTTCATTCAACTGTTCATTGGCAATAAAAATCAATGGAAAAAAAAACCAGAGACCAAAGTTGACAAATTAAGAATTTAAATTCAACATGGGAATCATTCAAGGCAACTTTGAATATGATTGTCAACAATTGCCGCTGCCTTTCTTCTTCAAGGTGACAAGCAGGAAAACATCTCTTAAGGCCTATTGTCATTATTTGAATGAAGGTATGTTTATAAAGCTAGAACACTAATGGCTTCGGTGGAGAGCTTCTGGTTTGGCCATCTGCTACTTAATGAAAACATAGCTTTATTTTCAAGTTCTCATAATATTTCAAATCTTTAAGAAATTAATCAAATTAGGATTATTAATTAGGTTATTTTCATCCGGTTACAACTGTCAAAAGTGGGATTTTATAAGCAAAACTTGAAATTCTATAAATTCTTTAGTCATTGCAACATTTTCAACAACATTCAACATCAGTGCAGTTTTCTACATGTATCCTCTGTTAGGGTTTGCCAGCAACTGAGATTGCAATAACAACTTCTACTTTAAAGTTTTCACTTCTTCGTTCAACTTAATCCCTTCTACTTATCAGAAAAGTTTCTGGAACACCTCAAAAATGTGACATGGTCGGTGGAGTGGGTGAGGGGGAAGTATCCAAGATTTAGGACATAAACAGTGTGCAAGCCTAAGCAGTACTGCTGCATCCTGGCTATAAGATTTTCTGTAGTTAGATAAAAGTATTAAAATCAGTAAATGGAGTGATTAATAATGTTGCTTTAGAAGAGAGCCTTCAAAAAAATATATTTTTCTCACAGGCATACTGTATGAGCTTGCAGGTACTAGATTTATAGTTAATTTGACTGCTTTGTTTCTATGAATGAATTAATGTAGCATCAATATTCTGCCATTAATTTGCACAATGAGCAGTCAAGTATGAGCACAAGTGGTCAGAGAGGTCCACTTCTGCCTCTGGGCCCAATGGAGTCCCCTGCAAGCTTTACAAAAAATGTCCCAAGGCGCTGGAGCCTCTATGGTACCTTATGAGTACTGCCTGGAAGAAACAACTTATTCCATCAGAACGGCAAAGAGCTGTAGCAATCTTCATCCCCAAGGAAGCAAATTCCAAAGATAACAAACTGTAGATGTGCTTTGCGGCCCAAGACTTGGAGGGCAAAGCGACAAGTAGGAATTGCAATGAGGTGTGCCATTTCTGCAATAAAGTTTGTGACAGCATTTGAAATAGTCCTCAGTGGAGCAAGACAAATGGCTGGAGGAATCAAATAACCATCCGATCAGAAGCTTTCCCCATTGAGGATGACATCACCAACATCCTTAAGAAAGCACCATGTACAGCTCAATTGCTAAAAGGATGGATGAGCTGATGGCTTGGGCAAGAATGAAGATCAAGCACGCCAAGTCGCATAGCCTGTCACTCATGAGGGGGATCAGAGATAAGTCCAACACCTTTGTCATCGAAATAAAGGAAATCCCCCTCCTGTCAGAACACATCAAACACCTAGAAAGGTGGTAAATAGCCAAGCTGTCTGAGAAACAGATGGGGAGAACTGTTATGGCCTTGGACTTGGACTGAGAGGATGACGAGGACCAACCGAGGTTCCCGGGGGTCACCACAACTACCTCGCCTCAAGACTGTCCTTAACAGTTATATATGGAATTAAGCAAATATTATAAACCACGTACACTCATGTTTCTGGTATTTTTCCATGATAATTAGAGAACTGTAGATGAGGATGTTTAAGGAGGCCCAAACATTGTAATATGCCACTGTAATATGCTGCTGAAAATGAGTGAGATCTCCTCATCCACTGTAAGAAAGATGGACAGAAAAGCAAAGCCATTCATCACGTAGTTGGGGCTGCCACTGTACCTCAACAGGACTCATCAGGAAGAACACACTGCAACTACCACTTCAATCTATCAGTGAGGGATATTTGCAAGAGAAGACCAGGCTGGTTCTTGAGCTAAGAGAGTCCACTGATCAGTCAGTATAAACAGCTAGGTTCCTATGGACCGGAAGTGAACCAAACTGAATTTGAGCGTGTTGTTGGCAGGCTGCAACATCAAGAGATTGAGAGATTGTTGGCAGAGTCCAGGCAGGAAGAGCAGGGCTGGGATGGGGAGAGGTAACTTGCTTCTGGTCCAAAGCCAACCAGATACAGAGGAAAGACATGGTGGTGGCGAGGATAGAGGAAGAGCGGTACAAGATCAAGGCTATGTCTCAGGGCTGACAAGGATGCTGGACAACTTGGGAGGGAGTTGTCACTTGGTCAGACTTGTGGAAGATGCCACAGGCTAGGCATAGCTTCCTCATTTGCGCAACCTACGACACACTTCCCTTTCCCCATAATCTCCATCAGTGGTTCAGGAGCAAGGAATGCTGTTACCTCTGCAATCCCCACAATGCATCCTGTCAGGCTGTAAGATCGCGCTCTCTCAGGGGCGCTACAGATGGCGCCATGACCAGGTCCTAAAAAAGCTAGATGAGGAGCTGAAGAGGGATCTACAAGTTGACAAAAAGTCACCACTGGCAGAGAGCAACATCAACTTTGTCACAGAAGGTCAGGAACAAAGATACACCAGGCTAATAGAAACACCTTGATCCTTTTACCCTGACCAAGAGTGAGGACATGAGGGCTGACTTCAACAGGCAACTTGTTCCCCATATAGATAACCACCACATCTCTCCGTCTTGACATTATTGTGTGGTCCACCAATGTATGGTCAGCATACCTCATCGAACTCACAAAATCTCATGAGGAAGGGATTTAGGCTACCTTCGAGCACAAGAAGGCCAAATACAGCAAGCTGGCTGCCAAGTGTTGGGAGGCTGGTTAGAAGACCACATCTACCCTGTTGAGGTGTGATGCTAAGGCTTTGAGTGGCTGTCTACCATGCGCCTCTTGAGAGATGCAGGAGTAATCAGGGGGAAGCTGAAGAAAGTGGTTAAAGAGCTGGGAGAGGATGCAGAGAATGGTAGCTTTGGCTCTGGCTGAGGAGGAAGGACAGGTGCTGTGGAAAGAACAACTAACCCCAAGAACAGCCACAGGGGATAACACCCATTAGGGAGTGCAGGGAGAAATCCCTGCCATTGCCCCGCCTCGAGGAGACATTCCAGAAATAGAGAGGTGAAATGTTGATGAATGATGGTCCCTGGCTGATGACCCTTCAGCTGATTACCCTGCCACTGACCCATGGGCACTGGAGGTGCAACCGGCAGAGATGCCCAGCAGGAGATTCCACCTACCCATACATTTGCAAAGGACACATTGTGTTCAAGCTAAGACAGTCCACTGATCAATCAGTAAGGAATGCAAACACAAGGTTCCCATGGACCTGAAGTGATATACCTGAACTTGTAGTCGAACGTGCTGTTGATGGGCTGCAACATCAAGAGATTGTCGGCAGAGTCCAAGCAGGAACATGCGCCACATTTTAAAAGAAACAATATTGGGATGATTTCAGATGAATAGCACACATTGGGTCAAGTGTATTTCTGACCCAGTTTGCAAATGAGAGATTTGAAAGAAAAGATATCTCTCAGCAAAACAAAGGGTTGAAAAGTCATTTCTCAGCTTTGTCTGAATGGCAGATTCATTCAGTAGCTTTGTTGTGAAATGAGTAAGTTTCGAGTTTGTATGCGCAGCTCTGCCCCCGAATACACACACACACACACACACACACACACACACACACACACACACACACACACACACACACACACAAACACACAGACACACACCGAGTTTCAAGAAAGAAAGCCAGCCATCTCTTTTTGATGTCAACTATTGGAATGCCACTTGAAACTTCAAGTCTTTGATAGAACATTTGCTTTTTATGAATCACTTTGATGTTGTTCTCCATGCTGTGAACAAGCTGTAGACTGTCCATCTCCTGAAAGATGCAATTTTCCCTACCTGAGTTTGAGAAAGGTCATTAACTTCTGCTCTCTTTGGTGCATTGCAGGTTGTTTTGCAGGGTTTCTCAGTTATGTGACTGAAAACAAGGTTCCAGCTTTTTTACAGCGGTAGTTTTAGAAGACCAGTGGCATACAAACTGTAAAGATGCTATGCATCAGCAAGTTTCCCCCTGATAATGCCAGATTTCAATGCTTTTTTTATAAGGAGTTAGGCAACATTAGCCTAATGTCTTACATGAAGGAATACTTACACATCATGTGAAAAGAAGTGTATCACAAAATGATTTGGTTCGTCAGTTTGTTCCTGCAAGAGCTGTTGAGATATAAGTCGAGAACTGGCTATCAAAATCTATTTCCCTGTGCAGAACTGAAAAAGCCATTTGAAGTTAAAGAGATCTTGTTTGGCCACCAAACAGGTTAACTTGTAAACTTGTGAGTTTCTTCAATAGCAAGTAATGTTGAATTTTGGCAGTCATCACAGCCTTTGTTAAGAACTGCAAGAGAAACCAAAGGATATAGGTTTTCTGCGATGAACTTCACATTAACGATTACTTGAGACTAATCAGGAGTACAATAAACAATAAATACTGTTATTCTTACTATGATTAAATACAATTTTTCTTTTTAATATTAAATCTGGAGGAGCACATGCTGGAGGCTATATTCAAAAAGCCCTTCAAGACATGATTTTGTGTTCTCAGTGTCATATACTTTGCCACATATGATATGAACACTTAACACTCAATAACATTTCAGCAAGGTCGGGCAACCCCCCCGATGGGACCATGTACTGGCTACATGCCAACAGCATAAATGGTGCTGTGAAAGTGTTTCTGGCTTATTAAGCCAACTCAGCATTTGAAAAATTAATTCATTTTCTCATTTACAACTTTACAACTATTGAACTAACATTTAATGTGCAACAAAGTGCTGTTTTGGAATGAATTCTCCTTGTGGAAAAGCAGTTAAAGTTCTTTAAATGCTCAGTCAGCCTTTCTGTGATAATCAAGGGTTCATTTGTTTAGGCAGGAGATAGTGTAACCAACTTAACAGTTACAAGTGCCAACTGTCCCAATATAATGCATATTCCTCTTGTAGTTTTAGAACAATGAGTATAACTACTATCCACAAGCAGCAATGCTCAGTGCCTTTGCAATAAACAGTGGGAATATTTACACTTTATATCCACTTACAAGTGAACTATTTGATTATTTTGTTGAGCTCCTTGAGGGGTAAGTTGAATTCAGCATCCTTGAGTATTCCTCAAGCGTATCACCTTCAGATAAAGAAGGCTATTGAACATCAGTAACAGGTGATGAGTAACTTGCTGTTCCATGAAAAGGATTTAATCTTTTATAACTGAACAAGGCCTGAAACTCAGTGGCAGGAGGTCTTATTGGCCAATGCTGCTCCAATATCAAACTCTATATTCTTCCAGAAAATGCTCCTGGATTTGGGACCACTGTCCAACAAAAAGTCTGTGATGTTGAAGAATCGGCTTTGGAAGACTTTTTATTTGTGTGTGTCCGTCCTGGAAGGGAGGGATACATAAATGTGGTGATTTTCTTATTTACTTGCTTTCTTGAAAATTAGAATTTAGTTCTTCAGGGTGTTGTGAAGGGTGGTCATTTAGCCAGTGGTTGAGGTTTTTTTTCTTTTAAAGCAGTGCAATTTGGGTCAAGATGCAAACGCACTGATAAATAAAATGAATATAATTGGGCACCTGGATTAAGTGGTCAAAGCAAGAAACAGTAGGATGGTGACCACAGGGCATTGCAAAATTAAACATCACAGCCAGTTGAAAAAGAAGGAGTGTCAATAATGGGGGTTAACATATTTTTGAGGACTTGAAAGAGTTGTGTTGTAGAGTTCCATCCACCAGTACTCCTGCCTCTACTTGAGGGTGCTGTCTTTTAAACAGAGGGCGAAAGGAAAAGTAGTGTAGATTGGACTGGGTCTGGAAATGACCCTTGCTGGGTCACTTTCCCCATCGACGAGACGCTCTGCCAGCCTGCCATCGATCCGAATGACCATGGCGACCAAACTGGAAGGAAACCGCCTCCTCTCTGGTAGCTTGCCAGTCCTTTAGAGCATTAAGCAGCACACCTTTAAGCACATCAGAGGGCCATCCAGTCTCCGCACCAAGGATATGGAAGTCTGATAAAATCAGTAACGGTCTAATTCCTTCGTTTTAGGTTAAGCAACCTCTTGACTGCATTTGCTCCCTTCAGTGGCTGATCAAAGGTTGTACGGAACTCAGCCAAGAGAACAAGGCTGAGTCAATGGACTGAGATTGAAAGTAGGCCAATGCCCAAGCAAACGCTCTGCCAGAAAAGGGCAACAAACGTAGGAAATCTTCGAGGCATCAGAGGCGAATGACTGTGGTGAAAGGAGAGATTGCCAGAGAGCACCAAAGAAACCGACCACACTTGCTCACTTTACCAGAGAACTTATCAGGAGACGAAGACCGGTTCCTGACAAGACACCAGACTTGGTGGCGTCAGGACAGATGAGGTCCAGGGGTTTAAGGAGAGACTGGTAATTTTTCATGAATAGTTTGAATACTTCACACACTTTATCCAGTCAGTGATTACAGAAACCCTGTTGCTCACCCAGGAAGCGCAGGGCTTTTTCCATGTTCTCCAAGAAGCTCCCCTTGCTCGGACAGGGCTGTTTCGACTGCGTCTGCTGAGTTCATTTTATGACCAGATTGTACTGTCACAGCTGAGTCAGCCAGAATTAAAGGTGAACCCAGAAGCAGAAGAGATGTAGGAGAGTTTAAGGCAGGGCAAGATGTAGAATTCTGGAACGAGGATCTTGCGAGGAAGGGCAAGACGTATAGTTCTAGAATGGAGAACTTGCGAGGAGGGGTGAGACATAGATCTCTGAAATGATAGGGGTCCAGGAGTCTCAGGAACTTGCAGGGAAATGTTCCAGATGGAGAGGGATTTGGTCAACACATAGAATCCAGGAGAGCAAAAGCAATTAAACATGCAGACAATCTGGCAAAGAGTTTAGCTCCTGCAGGTCCTTTATTAGTTGAAGTGATTAAGGCAGATAGGTTGCAGGTGTGAAGTGGAAGCACTCCAGTCTCCGCCCAGAACTTCCTGGAAGCCTGCTCCACCCCGCCTTAACCTCAACACTATAGCCAGCAATCCTGACAAAAAAAGGAGTGAAGTCAGCTGAAAAAAAATGTGTGTGTGTGTGTGTATGTGTGTGTTGTGTGTGTGCGTGCGTGTGTGCGTGTATGTGCTACTGATTCCTCTATAATTATAATTTCGGGAGTGCCATGATGACTTCAAAAATGCAATCCACTAAATCCACAGGCAATCACAAGGCATATTCTAACATGCTTTGTGATCCTTTACAATCAGATAAAAAGTAGTTTTAGAGAAAAGGGAAATGTGTTTCGGGCCAATATCTGGTGGGCAAAGCCAATGCAAAGTCAGAATGAAGTGACATGCTCTTATTTTATCTCAAGTTCCAAAACAAAGCAATGTTAGAAACCTATATTTCAGAGGTTAATTGATGATTCAAGTCGATAGAGCCTCCGAAACTGAATTACTACATATGGCATGATGAGCCAGACCAAGTGAGCCACAATGAAACAAATGGCCATTTCTTTCCGTAATAGAAAGTTATTTTGGGGATTTGATAACCAAGAAAATGAAAAAACTTAAATGATTGTGAACAACTTCACCAAAAGCAACCTCTGTCTTTGAAAAAGGCTGGCTCGATACCCAGTAACTTGCTCATCTAATTTAAAGGGTTCTATTTACTGCCATGCAATTTCAGTACTGTAGTCTTAGTTTAACAAAAGTATTGTATTGTGAAAACATAAGGTGAGATGTTAGTCATCAGCTTTCCCAGAATGGCTCAATCATGCACATCATTCCTCTCAATCCCTCTCCATCATCAACACACACAACATTCTCACGTAGAGCAATGGATAGTTTGTTTAGCATTTCCAAAGCACCACTGCTCAGGAGGTCTACACTGTGCTGTATTTACATTGAAAGAGATTTTATTTAAATTGTTAGCACAATCAATACAAAAGTCAATCAGTCATCACAAACGCTATTAGTGGGCAGGACCTTAATTTAGTAACCAAACAGCAAACTGTAGGTATGACTTGGTGGCAGATATTATGAGGGATAGATAGAATAGTTTATTGGTAGTAGGCATTGGTTGTTAAACTGGAACTTCCCATGTGACCTCCATAACATTGACTCTCTTCAAATCACAGCTCAAAACTCACTTGATTCAAGAAGCTTTCAATTTATAATTACCAATACACTGTACCTCTGTAAAGTGCCTTAATTTTTTCATATTGTTTTTATATGTTTTAATTGAAATATCTAATAATTTGAATGAGTTTTAAGAGGTGTTATTATAATTCTTTCTTCTTTATTTATTTATTTTTCATGCTTTGCAGTCAGGTTCTTCCTGCTCTATGGAACACATGAACTTCAATAAACATTGAAACCCTCCCAGTGAGGTCATGTGGCATGTCTTTGATGCAGCTGTCTTTAGCTTTCATCTTCCATCTTATAACCTTCAGTTACATCTACAGTAATTGAACAACTGAATCATTGTGGCTGAGATCAGGTGAATGACAACTTAAATAATAAACCATTTGTCTAAGTTGAGTCCAATTAAAAATTATCAGAAGAACCTTTCTGTGTATAGTATTGAAAATTAGGAGATTGCAGTTCATGAAAATACATTTTAAATAGACTGGCTTGTTCACTGCTATGGAAACAAAATATCCTTCCATCAATCCTGCTGCTAACGAAGGTCACTGGATTGTTTTTGTTGCCATGAAAATTTATTCAACCACCCCACATTGGACTGCTAAACATGGATGACACCAAATTGTGCTGAGTTGGTTTACTTTTCCTCAGCAGAGGGAATATTTTCTCCCAAGGAGAAAGTTATTGGCCCTGTAAGTGTGTTTATCCTCTTGCTGATGGGACCCCTGTCACAAATTCGGGCAGTTACTGGTTTCTGCTATAATTCCAGTGGTGTTATTTTCCCCTTTTGAAATTTTGGACAGATTTCCATCAAGCTTAAATTGAGGCTAAGTACATTAAGGCTATGTCTGTGAGCCCCCCAACCCCACCCCCTTCCTCCAATCAACCAAACACACACACACACGCACACACACACACATACAAGTACACTAACGGAACACTGACAATTCCAAAATTGGGTACATCCCTATCCTTAACTCACAAGTGGCCTGGCTGAGAAGATTTTTGGCTTAAGAGTCTCTGGTAAGTCTCTTGATATTGTTAATGAGAAAAGGATTTTTTTTTTTTTTTGCCAAAAATCTATTCAAATAATTATTTAATGATAAAGTGTTGATGTAAATATGATGAATAACAGTTTTTTTTGTTAACAATGGTTTCCTGTCCAAATGTAATGGGTCTTTTTTGCTTGTTTTTCATTGCATGAACTAATGATGATTCCCATAAATCAATTTTCCTAAAATAGGTTTATGAGTTAAATTATTGGTTCAAAGGCTCCTAGAAGTTTGAGACTTTGTTAATAATGGAACTAATTCAAGACTTTTTTTGCTAAATTGCTTAGGCTAGCTGTAGAATAATTTATTATTTAGAAATCCTAGGCTACTGGGCTGGTAGCTCAAGAGGAAATTTACAGCATTAACAGCTTCTTTCCTAATTAGACTAACTCTCTCCACTACATTCGATATTCAAACAGTGTGGTAAAACTCATTGGAAATAGCACAGTCAACAAGCCAAATTATCTAGTGCGGCAACCAGTAAACCATTCCTAATTACTGGTTGTTTGTGTGCCATTCAGGGTCAAGATCAAACAAGATGCAAGGTTAAGCTTTGTAGGCAGAGAGACTACTTTGGTCAGCAAGATGCAAAATAATTCAAGAAGGATAATTTAAAGGCTTAACTTTTGAATTTTGTTTAGACTTTATGTTTCAGGGGGAATGCCTAGCTCAAGTTTCATGGTTCCAAATGTGGTCAAAGATTGTCTAACTACTGAAAAAGTATAATAACATGAACTACAGAAAGGTTTTTTCTCTTTTCTTTACTTTTTCCAGAAAATTGACTTGCAACTCAAATGATTATCAGACATTTTCTTAAATAAATGGCTTAATGTTTAACCTTTTGTTAATCTCTCATGGCAGTTCAGGGAGGACGTAACCTTAAAAATACCTAAACCATTAAATCTGGTATGACTCATTGCATTTGAGTGGAAATCTTTAATTTCAAAACCTTAATCTCAGGGCATCTGTGAAATAAGGGATATTATGAATATGACTGACAAAGACAACTCATGCTTGCAAAAAATGTTTTAGTGAAAGCATCTAGCAGGCTACATTATTTTAAGGGAAGCTCCCAATATACAGTGTACCTATGAATGGAAATAGATACAGATTTTATTCTTATATAGACCTTGAAAAGACCATCAGCAAAGAGTGATTCCAGTTTCAGGAAAATTCTTGGCATGGGAACCAAACCAATTTGAGTGAACAGCAAGTTGTATACAACTTACATGTTTCAAATTATAATCAATATTTGTAATAGTCCTAATACATTTCTGCTTACAATGATATTGGAATGAGGATCCCTATGCAAAGAGTTTGCATGTTGACATGCTCATTGAGAAAACCTTGTATGATATAGTTATATTGAATACCCAGCATGGTTACTATCTCTAGGACATTCAAAGTAGTCTTAATTATTTCTGATTAGTTTGACAAGACAATAATTGTGCAAGTAGATTTGGCCTGTAAAGGAAAATAACATTGCTTGGCAATGTGTATTGAAGGAGCTTGTAATTATAAGTGGTTAAGAAATACACAGATCCTTGAGGCACAACCAGAGGCTTCAAGTTGGAAGGTACACAATTATGCTCATGTAGTCTTAGGAAGGTCAAATGTAAACTTGGGAATTATATTAATTATCTTAAAATTCATAATTGTGGCATGAAATTTAAATCTACTCTTAGAGCCAGTATAAATAGGTAATATTTTGTCCAGTACAGAGGATTAAAGCACAAGGTTAGTGAAATGACTCATCTACCTGTGCAGATAAGTTTTAAGGAACTTTATTCTGTATAGGAATGTGCATGGCAGTTAGTTCATGAAAAAATAAAATTGGTGTTTTTACAATTTCTTTGACCAGTCTTTTGAAATTTCAACCTGATTTATGCTGAATATGACTGGCTACTGGTTGCATCTTTTTTTAAAATATATACATAGTGCTGCCTTCATAATAACATGAATAGCCTCTCTTGTACATTTCAATATCTATTTCTCACTTGCAAAATACTCAGGCCTGGGTTGAATATTTTTGCCAACAAATCACAGATTAAATTCTAAATTACAGCAAGGATTTAACAAACCTGAAGTTCCTTACCCTGTTCACATATCAGGAACATTACAGTTGTTGAGTTTTTCAGTTAGAAAATCAAGTTAATCAATTTTACCACTTTGATTTCCAAATACAACCTTACCTTGCTCGGAGCACACTTCTGGGCAAACTTTGTTAGAGCTTCATCTAGTGTCTTAATTCTGCCTCAACTGTATCAGGCCTCCATCTGTCTTCATTTAATATATATTCTTGATAATAAAACGTATTCCCTCTGGTTTCTTTTCTCTCTTTTACTGCGATGTTGCACTTGACCTTGAAAATGCAGTATCTTCTAGGCTTGTTGAGTAAACAATATAGTTAGTGATGTGTTTGATCTTTTAGAATTCTGTCATTTAGATTCTATCTCCCTCTAAATTTCAGAACTTTACCAGTAGTCAAACCAGTAACATTTACATTTTGTTTTTGCCAAAGATTGGGTACATCTGTCAAATATTGGCTACTCTAGAATGTCTGATATTACTTGAGAGTTTCAATCATTAATTGGTGACTGCTATCTATCTTAAAATTGTTCTTAGCTGTATGAAACCTAATATAACACAGGGATAATATAAAGAGTCAGGATAAGAAAGGAAAAATCATGGGCTGTAGAATAAAAACTAAAGTGAAATATACTGATATGTGATAATTTGTGTAATTTGAAAAATGAAGTGAACATGGAGCTCTGCTCATAGTTATTGGTGTCAATATGTGATACCTCACTATATTTATGGCGTTTGTAACAAATGCAGAAGTTTGAGACCTTTTCAATCTCAACTGAAAGGTTAGTAAAAGAATAAAAAATAGACGCTCAAGTACCTTTTTTCCAAGCCTGAGAATTTGTACTTGAAATACTGTGCTGGTTCCACTTGTGCATGTGTGAAGTTTATTGTTGACTTTTATACTTTGGCTTTTGGTGCAGCTGTGTAAATCTGAAATTCCACTGATGAAAAAGTTGATGGTGGTTTGACTTGAATGTTCTCAAAGATCTTTTTGTGACAACTGTAGCTGATGTGATACAAAATACCGACTGAAAAGTGGGATGCCAAGTGAAAGCTCAAACTGGAGGTAAAATGGTCATGGAAATTCAAGTGCAGACAAGATATCCATTGAATATCTGTAATTTTGAACCACAGCAAAAATTACGGTTACATAAGTGCGGAATTAAAGTGACTATAGGTTTCACAAATGGTACAGGATGCTTCTGTATTGACAACTAGTAAAAGCCTGCATCAAATTAGTCAAGGTGTAAAAATATATAAAAGGACCAGGTTACAAAAACAAAATGGTCAGGAACCAAATATACTCACATGTGGGTTTTTATTGAGATCTACGCAAACTCATGAATGCATATACATTAATAGCTTTCCAGTTTGAAAAGATTACCTTATTTTGTTTAAAGTTCAAGGATTTGGAGCTTGCATACAATTTTCAATTCTTCCCATTAAACACATGACCAAGTCGTTGTACTGATGAGAAAACAAGTCCAGTTGATGTTCAAGAGTTTCAAACTAATTCAGAGAAGTTTTCTATATGGGACACAGTGATGGGATAACAAAATGCTAATCATCTGTATTACCACAGAAAGTCATAACACAAAATAAAGTGAGAAAATGTACAAAACATTTGAGTGTAACATTTATCATTGAACATTAAAGCGAAAAAAAGTGATCATGGTTGACCACAAATGCTGAAATGTACATTGGCAAATTCAGTTACAGAAAACTAGTTGGAAACTGGTTGGAAAATGTGCCAAAATAGTTCAGGCATATTCAGTTCATTTGTCACCTCAAAATATTAAACAGGGCCTTTGATTGGTAATTTGGACAATGCGAGTTAGAAATACTTACAAATGCAGTTTCCACATTGTGCAACACTGGGTTATGCCTGAACAACTTTTGCATTTCTCACTGCCAGCCTTTCTGAGTTAAATTCTTGTGTAACATCTTGAAATTTGTCTTTCTGCCATAGCCTATACAAGGTAATTTCTGGATCACTGTAGGCACCCTTCTTTGGCTGCAAGTTTGATTTGGGAAAAATGCATCAAAGGCCTCTGGTGTCTGGTCCCACTGCCTGCCTCCTTGGCTCAGGGGCCTGTGGTTGAAAGAAAATGTCCTTCTATGAAGACAGCAACTTACCAAAGCATGATTTTTTCCTGTTCAATTCTCTGGTTTTCAGGGACATTTTTTGACTGTTCAGTGAAGATTTTTTTTCCCTCCCCACAGGGTTCTGATTGTTTTTTAGGCCTTTTTTCAGTAGTATTCACTGAATGTGAAGGTGTCATAGGCAGAGGATAGGCTATAGGCAAAAGGATAGCATATGAAGTAGTTGTACAACCCTACATTTTCCTTTCTATAGCACTTTCCACCTACTATATCTGACCAAAATTTCTCAAAATAGGGATTTTGTCATCTCCTTTTCTGCCAATCTCTGCCATTGTTTTAACTGGAATAAAATGTTGTTTTCCTGATATATACTTGTTACTCAATACTTTGACTAAGACTCAGTTCTTTGTATCTGTCATGTCTCCTCAAACATCCCTCTCTTCAATCAATCAATGATAAGGGTATGTATGATGAGATTGAAAAAACATGCAAACAAAAACAGTGACACAGTATTGTGTGAAACGATGTTGAGGATCTTCAACATGGAGTAATTTTACTTGGATCCTTTGCTGTAGTTCCTGACTTTTTTTAGACAGAAAATATAGTACCTGTAAATATAGTACCTGTGTACTGTTATTGATCAAATTAATTATATATTTTGCAAAAAACTAAAAAAGTTTGTCAAAATGCATGGCCAGGTTCTATTCAAATTGATAAAATGTTAGTTAGGATTACAGTTAAAAATAAATACGATAGCCCAAGATTTTTGAAATGGACAGGTAATTTTTAAAATAAAATAATGTCCAGAAAGTATAATAAGCCCTTTACCTTACATATAATTACAACAAATCCGCTTATTATCTAACATACATACACTTAGGCAAAGTCCTAAAAAGTTGTTCTCCTGGATGGTGCCAATCTCTTTTAATACAATGTTGAAGTTCAGAGTAAAATAATTATGTTGAGAAGTGAGCAGTATCAACAGAAGCCGAAAAACATTGCCAATTTATTATTTAAAGTCAAATTGAAACAATAGCAGTATGCTGCAGAAATAAGATGACATCATCCTGTTTTTTTTTTTTTCTTACCTGTCTTCTCATTACAGATGTATGATGATTAAAATCCGTTTAAAACACAGTGAATGCAATAAAACCCCACTGGATGATTAAAATAGTTATCCTATTCTGTTTTGCAGTGCTTTTGTGCACATTGGATGTGCACTCTCTGATCTGTGAGCCAAACCATGAAAATGGAAAATGGATGGCGTATATTTTATTGCTGTAATCCTAATGACATTTTTGTGGATGCAAGTCATGCACACTCTGTTCTCATTTCTCTTTATCACTGTTTTTGGTATCAGTGAAAGTGTCCTAGCAGTCAGCAAAATACATAATTCAGAATTTTGCTTTACTTTCATGTCTTGACAATTTTTAACTAGACTAGTATAATTGATACACGATAAGGGTGTCTATTGGGAGTGATAGCAAAAAATACAGTGTTGCCTTCACTGAGAAAATATGACTTTCCTCATAAGGAACTGTGCTCTGTTTTAATTCTTGTTGAAGACAAACTATATTAAAATTGGGGCTGTAAAAATTAACCAAGCTGTCATCAGACCACAAATAAGGTACACTCTGGACCAGTTGCAAGACAATCACTGGCCTAATTATAGAAACATTCAACCATTCTTCTTTTCCTTTCGGCTTTTCCCTTTAGGGGTTGCCGCAAGGAATCAACCCTCTCCATCTAACCCTATTTTCGGTATCCTCCACTCTCACACCAACTAACTTCATATCTTCTCTCACTACGTCCATAAATATTCTCTTTGGTCCCCCTCTTGACCTCCTGCCTGGCTGCTCCAGCATCTGTTTACCAATATATTCACTATCCTTCCTCTGCACATGACCAAACCCTCTCAGTCTGGCTTCTCTGACCTTCTCTCCAAAACATTTAACACGTGCTGTCCCTCTGATGGACTCATTCCCTATCCTATCCATCCTTGTCCTTTTGTCATTGTCACTGTCTCCAAACCATACAGCATCGCTGGTCTCAACACTTTCTTGTTCTCCTTTTGCTTTAATTCTAGCTAATAGTCTTCTCTCGTATAGTACCCGTCCCCCTTTTGTCTACCCAATCCAACCTGCTTGAACCTGTTTCTTTACCTCTCTTCCACACTCTCTGTTGCTCTGGACTGTTGACCCTAAGTAATTGAAATCCTCCACATTCTTGATCTCCACTCCCTGTGGCCTCACTGTTCCACTCGGGTTCCTCTCATTCACACACATATATTCTGTCTTGCTGCAACTAACCTTCATTCCTCTCCTTTCCAGAGCATACCTCCACCTCTCAAGATTTTCCTCAACCTGTTTCCTGCTATCACTACAGATCACAATGTGATCTGAAAACATCATGTTCCATTGACATTTATGTCTAACCTCATCTATCAGCCTGTCCATCAACAAAGCAAAGAAGAAGGGGCTCAAAGCTGATCCCTGATGAAGTCCCACCTACACCTTGAACTTCTATGTTACACCAACAGCACATCTCACCACTGTCTCACATCTTGCATACATGTCCTGCACCAGTCTAACATACTTCTCTGCCACTCCAGACTTCCTCATACAATACCAGAGTTCCTCTCTCGGCACCCTGTCGTATGCTTTTACTTGGTCCACAAGGGCACAATGCAGCTCCCTCTGACCTTCTCTGTACTTCTCTACCAGCATTCTCAACGCAAAGACTGCATCTGTAGTACTCTTTCTCGATATGAAACCTTAACCTTATTTTCTGAGATTCACTGTACTTTTCCACTTCTCTTTGATACATACTCCCCTTTCTGTACTTTTTCATTTTTTTCCAGTGAGACACAAGCCCAATGATCCTCTCAGGGTCATGTAACAGCCTTGAAAGCAGCCACTGTCTCCCACCCCCATTTTTATCTGTGTCCACACCTGTTTTGTGGGCTACATAGTCACCTCTTCTACCGTTCCATCTCTTTTGGCTTCCTCATCAGCTCTTCAAAGTACTTTTTCCGTCACTCTTCTAGCATCTGTCAAAACATTTCCCTCTCTATCCTTAATCACCCAAACCTGCTGTACATCCTTTCCATCCCTATATCTGTTTTGCAAACCTGTATAAATCATTCTCTCCCTCTCTACTGTCCAACCGAGCACACAGGTCATCATTCGACCTTTGTTTGGCCTTTGCTTTCTCTACGATTATCTTGGGTTGAATCTTCCTATACTCGTGTCTGCTCTCTTCAGTCCCCTCAGTGTCCCACTTCTTTTTTGCTAACCTCTTTCTCTGTATATACTCTTGCACTTCCTTATTCCACCACCAAGACTCCTTATCTACTTTCTTTCCAGACGACACACCAAGTAATCCCCTTTCCTGTCTCCCTGGTCTACAAATTTGTCCCCTGCTCTGCCTTTGTCCTCTTTTTCTTAGCTGTCACTAAAGTAATCCCACAAGCCACCATCCTATGCTGTCTGGCTACACTCTCACCTACCACTACTTTGCAGTCCTTTATACAAGATTTAGTCTACCTGCGTGCCCCTGCCTCCGCTCTATTAAGTTACCCTATGTTACCGCTCTTTCTGGAAAACAAATATTCACCACAGCCATTTCCATCCTTTTCGCAAAGTCTACCCCAAACCTGCTGATCACTTCCTCATCACCTCTAATGCCTGCACCAACCTGTCCACTGAAGTCTGCACCAATTACCACTCTCTCACCTCTGGGAATATTCTGCATCACTTCAACTGACTCTCTCCAGAACTTCTCCTTCTCCTCTAACTCACGTCCCAACTGCAGGGGCACTAACAACATTGAGCATCACACCTTCAATTTCAAGTTTCAGACTCGTGAGTCTATCTGACACACATTTTACCTCGAGAATATTCCTAACAAACTCCTCCTTCAAGATAACTTATACTCCATTTCTTTTCCTGTCAATACAATGATAGTACAACTTAAAACCTGCTCCAAAGCTTCTAGCCTTGCTACCTTTTCACCTATTCTCCTGGACATGCAGTATTTCCACATTCCTTCTCTGCTTCATGTCAACCAACTCTCTAGCTTATCCTGTTGTCATCCCAATATTCAAAGTCCCTTCTCTCAGTTCAAGACGCTTGCCTTTCCTCTTCTCTCTCTGCTTCCAAACACACCTGCCTCCTCTCTTCGACCCACAGTAGCCCAATTTCCACTGGTACCCTGTAGGTTATCGGCACCAATGGCGGTTGTTTTTAACCCAAGCCTCAACCGATCCAGTAAGAGGTTTGTTGTTATGATGCAACTCTCTCCATTTATTCGGGCTTGGGACCGGCTCAGGGAGACACTGGCTGCATTAGACATAAAACCATTCATTCCATCATTGACAAATCTGGGCCAAATTGGGTTCTCCAATCAACCAACTGCATGTTTTCCAATTACAGGGACAACTTGGAAACTCCAAACAGAAAGGACCCCTTCAGAATCAAACCAGGGACGATTCCCTGTGAGGTGGAAGCACTAACCACTGTGCTGCAGATTATTTAATAATGCTATTTAAATTAATTAGATATGCAAAATTCTTTTAAGACCACGCAATACAGCTTAACTAAATCTAAACACAGGGGTATATACAGTATCAAATATCTGATCTTGGCAATCGTCATAGTTGGTGCCTCAAAGGAATTGTTAAATACATTTTTATTAACCTCTAACAGTTTAGGATGTCTGATGGGATAATGCTGTAATTATAATGATGTTTGTGTAGGACAAACACATCTCGCTTGTTTGACATACACTGATATAAACCCTTTATTCTCTGTCTTTCTATCGCTTAGAATGTAAAATAGATGCAAGTCTTAAAAGAGCAAGAAGGGTTAGAGTTGAGCTGAAGTTAAGTTGAGTCTTGACTTTTTTTTTTATCTCCATGTTCCTTCCTATCTCATTTCTGGAAAAGATCCAACACTGAAATTGTGTTGAAGGTACTTTGCAAATTGCATTGATCTTTCCTTGGACCTGCTTCCCACCTGCCACCCATCAGAATGCTGTGCACATTCTCCACAGTTGTGCGCTGAGGCTGGGAATGATAGGCAGAGATAGTTGTTCTGATACTAAACTCTTGGTTAAATGTGCAGATACATACACAATCTCATGCACATCGGCAACGTGTTTAGGGATGCAGCTAGATAGTAATGAAAAGGACTGACGAAAAAATGGTGTCAAAACAAAAGAGATTGTGTACGGTCATTTTGGGATAGCCCATGACCTCTGTTTTCATATTATATTTGTATATTATATTTATATATTTCATATTGTATCATATCAAATTTGTTCCTGGGGCATTTTTTTATGGTTTTCAAATTCTGCCAGAATTGTGCCCATTTTTGTTAAATTCAAGCACAGCTATGTGCCAAGGAGGAATATTTTCTTTAGATCTGATTCAAACTCTCCAAGCTATATGCAGTAACACTGACATTGCAGCTGGAAGTGGTCTCAGACTCCAACGCAATCACGAACACAGACACACACATTTTAAAAAATATATTTTTGCAGAGTTAAAGCTTTTTAAAGCATAAAAGGTAAGCTGTAATTTTCCTTCAGTGTGGGGGTAATGACAAAAGAGGACAGACTGTTTGTGTGTCACCCTGTTTGTGTTAAACAAGGTCTTGCACATTGATAACTGTCATTTACCAAATAAATATGGCTATTAAGATGCCTTAGGAGCACAGGTTGTTTTACTGCACTTTCCCTGGGAAAACAGTCATCTTTGTGATTATAATTGTTAGGGAAGCAGCAGTATCACACTTTTTGCAGGTCTAGATTTGTGTCTATGGGCTCCACTTATCACCTCACATCAAAGCATTAAAGAGCATCCAATGCTTGAACCAACAATATGTGTCCCAGTTCTCCACGCCATCACTTCCCTCCATCACCCTCCTTTTCTTCCCCACCGAGAGGCCTCGAGCCTTGATTCAAAATTACCAAGTATGCACCGGTACCTTACAACTAACTTCACATACAGTGCAATCAACATGGCAACAAGTACATTCTCTCGACAACCCATCATTTAAAATAAATCCTACCTGTCCCCTTGAAAGAAAGATGAAAAAAATAAAATAAAAAAAAAACCTAGTTGAGGTGTAGCAGAAGCCTCAATAGAATCAATTACCATCATTGCCATGTGCCAGGAAGGGATAAATAAGCAGGATATGCTGTAGACAGCTGCCAGCGTGGATCTGATGGTGTGATCGGATATAGTTTTATGCCAGTAACAGTGGGGCTCAGAGACGATGAATGCATACGGATGGACAGAACAGGAATGCAATGCTTATCACTTTCAATTAAAATAATAAATGTGTGGGTGTTTGTTAAAAAAAGAGTCACACCATAGTCCAAATAGCACCTCCATGTTGCATCATCAGTCATCAAGCCACATATAAATCACCACTAATGCATTATTCTAATATGATGGGTTTATTCTAAAGCAATCTTCACACGAATAAGCAGGTTGTAAGCAAATCACCCATGCAAAGCAGATGCTGGTAACATTTAGAATAGTCACTTGTATGAGGGCCTTTTTAAATAGATTTTTCTTTCAGTTATTTTTTATTAGCACAACCACAATGAATTTGAAGTTAGAGGTTTTGCATGAATTTTAGGATTTTAATTTTTGTTTGAGAGGCCAAATCTCTTCCGGCAGGGTTTGAATATGTAAGCACCAAATTTAATTTGGATTGAAAGGATTCATTGTAGCTAACTGGAGTGCATATGAAACGGACCTTTCTGACAATACTGTTAAGATTTTGTTATGAGAAAACACATTCTGTGTATACAAAAAATATAGCAATAGTTAATATTCAGCATACATTTTTGTGGCTTATCCAGAATCACAGAAGAACAACTACAGGTCACAACCATTTTACAACTTTCCACACATTAATATTAAAAACCATTTGTCCTTGTGGAAAAATTAACATCATTATAGTTCTGTAATTCCATATCAGTTTCTTTGAGAAAATGAAGTCGATCAAATAGGTATTGAAACCCAATATAATGACCCAGATAGTAGCTCAAATCTAATTATCTTATGTAATCATCCTCAGTGCTTGGATAAGTAAATTAACTCGTTTGATTACTCATCAAGCGCCTTTTTTTGTTATCGATCAAATAATCTAAGAGTCTTTGAAGGCATGTGTTGCTTGTTCACTGATGCAGATCTCCCACTGTTAGCCTTATTTTATATAATATTGATGTAGATCCAGCCTTGATGATCAATCACTTCTCTGCAGAACAGAATTTGTGTCATAATCAAAAAAGACAGAAAAAAAACAGTCACTGACTGAAAGACACAATCTCATTGCACTTAGCCAAGAAAATATAGATTTTAGTGGGCTGACTAGACAGAAAGTCTAGTCTTCTTTTTAAATAAATACCGTCAACAATATTCTGAAACAGCATCATTATCAAGTTGGTATTAAACTTAATTTACGAGTAAGGAAAAGAATGTTGATCTTATACCAAAACCTTAATTCTTTCCTGTGCAACATAATCTGATGTCATTTCAACTCATCAAACCGTATGATGGTAGATTCCTAAATAAGCATGAATAAAGTGTTATTGGAGGTTTTCTTTGTGAAATCATTTTGTAGGAGAATCAGACCTATATAAAGAGAAGTAGATTTTCTGACAACACTTTGTCATGTACACACCAGGTTGAATGGGTAGTATTTCTCGAATCTTCTCAGCTGAAAAAGACAATGTGACTTGATGACTTGAGTTCCAACAGAGCAGCCTTTTAAATGCGAGGAGAATGGATTAATTGTCCACAAGCTAAGCCTAGCTTTTCTCCAGATATGCCGTGTAATTCAAGAGGACAAAAACCATGATATGCTCACCAGAGGTGTTTGCAGTGCTGGCTAATTGTCTGTTTCCCCTCAGTGATTTCAGAAATCAGCCTTGATATTTGTTCGACAGAGATGAGAGGATGAGCCTCGCAATTACTTCCTGCCTTGTAAACAAATTGTTCTCCTAGACAGTCTACTGTCAAGATCTCTGGAAAGGAGGAGAAATAACTTCTCTGTGCTCTTCTGATGAAATGGTGCTGATTATACAACTAGAAAAACCAACAAAACATTAAAAAATAAATACAAGTGCATATTTTCAAGCTCAAACTGTGTTTAAAGTACATGTTTACTGTGCTTCTTTATTCAACTTTTAATGCAATAAACTTCAGTTTTATAGGCATAATACTAAAAAATGAACCCAATGATACTGAAAACTGAATCAAATAACAATTATCATCTGGGTAAGACAAAGGTGTTTGTTTTCAAGAGACTTATCTCATCCCAAGAGAACTTGTCAAGTACAGGCAGGGTGTTCAGTATTGTGCTGCACAACCTAGATGTTTTTGTAAACATCGGAGTAATTGTAATTGTCTTCCTTGAATCGACTCCCCCACATAGACTTACCAACACCCACAACATTCATTCGGGATCTACTGAATTGTTTGCCTGGTGGACGTTTTCAACAGACAGCTCTCAAAAGCCAAAATAAATTATATTTTTATCTGATTTACCTTTGGCTTTTTCCTGCCAAGGGCAGAGTTCTCTCACTATTTTAATTATTTCTACATAGAGAAAGTAAAGGTGAGCCGTCCTTTTCGGCTCTTGGGCACTGGTAGGGATTGATGCCAATGTTAAGCTAGGAGCTGGAGGCCATATTGCCATAGACAGGGGTACTCATGGACAAAACAAACAAACAAATGAAAACAAAGGCACAGATTACAGTTCAAAGTTGACCGTCCTCGTAAGATACTGCTATCACCAGATATGTTAACACATTATCAAGAATGTTATGATCACAGAGAATTGAACATGTTTACAGGTGAATTGATTATTTTGCTGCTGCTAAAAATTATTAAACATGCCAATGTCCAGAAGTGCTTCATTTCGCAGTGGTGAATGGAAGTCTGATCTAAAAGGAAATGAAAAAAATCTTTAAAATGAAGCCTTATCGATGAAAACCTGCTGTTATCCAGGGCAGGGCTACTGAGAGGCATTTTAGTAACTAGTAACGACAGTTGATGATGATAAGCAAATCTTTAAAAAAGACTCAAAAAAACCAAACGTTACTTTTATCAGTAATTACATGTTTCACACTGAATGAGTAGGGACTGTGACATTAATCTATCTAACAAACATAAATCAGAAAATGGAAAATCCAAACATGTCTATGCAAAGCATTAGTGAAAGACAATGATCATTTCAAATGGTAGGCTTCGTCTTTTGTCTTTTTGTTCTGTTTGTCAATGTTGACCTGCACCAGAGAAATTTAATAAGGCTAGTTAATCTGCCTGGCAGGCACTTCTTCATTAGTCTATATGCCTTTGGCAAAATACCTTACATTCAAAAGGAAAACAGCAACCACAATACCATGTGTTGTTTATAGTATATTGTTTTCTCTAATTGATGATAGAAGATAAGATTATACTTTATTGATTGATCCCCATAGACCAGTGTTTTTCAACCTTTTTTGAGCCAAGGCACATTTTTTTAATTGAAAAGAATCACGAGGCACACCAGCAGAAAATGTTAAAAAATGAAACTCTTTAGCCTATATTGACAATATAAAGTCATTCTCATCAAAGTGTCTTGAATAAAAATCAAATAAACACAAAGAAAACTATTTCATAAGCGCTTATATTTCTACTCACTCAGTGTGAAACCTGGGCCTGTTTGGATGAACACAGAGCTGATATCCTGGCAGGAATCGAAGAAAGTCACACGAAGCTCTTCCGCAACAGCTGTCAACCTCTCTCTGTTTTTAGTTTTTATAGCGGTCAGGCTTGGAAAGCTCACCTCACACAGATATGTCGTGGAAAATGGGAGCAAGATCAAAACAGCTTTGTTTGCCAAAATGGGGAACTCCTTGGCAGTAGCCAACCAAAAACAGTCCAAAGGTAGATCAGCAAAGCTTAGCTTTAAAAACCACGATTTTTTTCTCAGTTCAGTTGGTTCCTCCTGCTCCTGTGAAGTCATTTCCTTTCCACCAACTTTGCTTGAACTAACCGTCTTTTCTTTCTTTTGACCTCCACTCCTACTTGGGGCTTCATCTGGGTCCGAATTTTGTCCAGGGTCCAGCTCGGAGTTCGCAGCTCTCCTTTTCAAAAACTTCTCCATCACTGTCACCGTATAGTCTCGCTAGTCACAATGCCACTGTCACTGTCAGCGCCACCTGACGCATCCATGCATCACTAATTCTCTTGTCTCAAAGTACAAAACAATTAGCTACCTGCTGCCACCTACTGATATGGAAGAGTATTCCATACGCACATACGCTCAACAACGTTACATGATTTGCGGATGATAATTAATTCGTTTTCAAAAAATATTTCTTAGACAAATGAGGTGAAATTGGATAATTTTTCACAGTACACCAGACGATATCTCACGACTAACGAGTGTGCAGCGGCACAGTGGTTGAAAAGCACTGCCATAGGGGATATTCCTTAATAGATGACAAGATGCATGACATTTTAAAACTGCACTTCTACATCCATTTTAGGGTCCTTATCTCATTGCAAAAAGACATTACATTAATGTAATGTGTCAGTTGATTACATCAATCAATTAATTACGATACTACTTATCCAATACACAGATTCACAAGGATTTGGCAACCAATCTTGTTCAGTGAAGTTCATGTGAGCACCCAAGTAAGTGGCATGTTTTTCCAATGCAAGAAAAGCTCAATTAAATATGCGATATATCTTCTTCTTTTCCATTCACAACAGCAAATCATCCTTCTCCATCTCACCCTATTCGATGTATTCTCCTCCCTCACAACTACTAACTTCACATCCTCTCTCATGACATCCATAAATCTTCTCTTTGGTCTTCCTCTAGACCATCTGCCTGGCTGCTCCTATCCCAGCATCCGTCTACGATTAACTTCACTATCCCTCCTCTGTACATGATTGAACCATCTCATTCTGTCTTCTCTGACCTTCTCTCCAAAACATCTAACAAGTGCTGTCCCTCTGATGGACTCATTCCCTATCCTATCCATCCTTGTCCTTTCGTCATTGTCACTGTCTCCAAACCATACAGTATCGCTGGTCTCATTACTTTCTTGTACTCGTTTTGCTTTAATTCTAGCTAATAGTCTTCTATTGTATAAAACCTGTTGAACTTTTGTCCACCCAATCCAACCTGCTTGAACCCCTTTCTTTCCTCTCTTCCACACTCTCCATTGCTCTGGACTGTTGACCCTAAGTAATTGAAATCCACCAAATTATTGATCTCCACTCCCTGTGGCCTCACTGTTCCACTCGGGTTCCTCTCATTCACACACATATATTCTGTCTTGCTGCAACTAACCTTCATTCCTCTTCTTTCCAGAGCATACCACCATCTCTCAAGATTTTCATCAACTTCTAACCGGCTCTCACTACAGATCACAATGTCATCTGCAAACATAATGGTCCACGGACATTCCTGTTTACCCTCATCTATCAGCCTGTCCATCAACAAAGCAAAGAAGAAGGGGCTCAAAGCTGATCCCTGATGAAGTCCCTCCTACACCTTGAACTTCTCTGTTACACCAACAGCACACCTCACCACTGTCTCACATCTTGCATACATGTCCTGCACCAGTCGAGCATACTTCTCTGCCACTCCAGACTTCCTCATACAATACCAGAGTTCCTCTCTCGGCACCCTGTCGTATGCTTTTACTCGGTCCACAAGGGCACAATGCAGCTCCCTCTGACCTTCTCTGTACTTCTCTACCAGCATTCTCAAAGCAAAGACTGCATCTGAAGTACTCCTTCTCGACAAGTTGAGATCAGTCATTCCACCACCCAGAACATTGTTTACAACTTGAGGACATTCAAAACAACTGCCACCATGCCCAGGTCTGGCTGTCCAAGCACATTCACCCCCAGAGCAGACTGCAAGATGCTCAAAGAAGTCATCAAAAATCCTAAAGTGTCATCACGAAAACTACAGCAGGCTCTGGCTACAGTGGATGTGAAAGTGCATGACTCTGCTATCAGAAAGAGACTACACAAGTTTGAGTTTTATGGGAGGTGTGCAAGGAAGAAACCTTTGCTCTCTGAGAAAAACATTAAGGCCAGCTTGAAGTTTGCAACAGAGAACGTAGACAAAGACCATGACTTCTAGAATAATGTTCTTTGGACAGATGAGTCTAAATTTGAATTATTTGGACACCAGAGCAGAAGACTTGTTTGGGGTAAACCAAATACAGTCTTCCAAGAAAAGAACATCATACCAACTGTGAAGCATGGAGGTTGCAGTATCTTGGTTTGGGGATGCTTTGCTTCAGCAGGACCTGGCCATCTCACCATCATAGAATCCATCATGAATTCTACTGTGTATCAGAGGGTGCTTGAAGAAGATGTGAAACCATCTTTAAAAAAAGTTAAAGCTGAACCATAACTGGACACAGTGGCATGACAATGACCCACAGCATACCAGCAAATCCACCAAGGACTGGCTAAAAACTAAGAAGTGGAGAGTCCTGGAATGGCCAAGTCAAAGCCCTGATCTTAATAGCATTGAGGTGCTGTGGGGTGACTTGAAACGGGCTGTACATGCAGGAAACCCCTCAAACATATCGCAGAATTCTGAACTGAGGAGTGGGACAAACTTTCTTCTGATTGATGTCAGAGGCTGGTAAATGCTACAAATGTAATGTCGTACAGCGTGCCGAAACAGGCAACCCAAGAAAAAAGGAAAGCCCACGACACGTCCATGGCCGACGTGGAGGACAGTGGGACCACCTCTGGCCACTAGGTGGTCCTATGGACCATGGTGAGCAGGTGCATAAAACCTTGCGAAGGAGGCAGAGGGCCCACCAGGTCGACATGCACGTCGTCAAAACACCTAGCCGGGATCGGAAACGGCTCAAGGGTTGCCTTAATGTGCCTGTGAACCTGAGCTTGCTGGCACGCCACACAAGCGGCCGCCCACTCCTTGACATCTTTATGAACGCACGGCCAGACAAACTTCTCACACACCAGTTTAACGGAAGCTCGGACCCCCGGGTGCGAGAGTGTGTGTATCGACAGAGAAAGTAGCCTATCCGCTCGCTCCATGGCAGACAGACCGCGCCTCCGAAGCAGGAAGTTCATTAGTGTGGCATACTTGCCGCTCGGCGGGGAGTCGCACAATAGCTCCATGGACTGCCTGGTGGTCTGCTGGTCCAGCGCCGCAACACCCAAAAAGTACCTTGTCTCCTCTGACACAATCGTATGCAGGTGGAAAATTGCCTCCGCGTGCTGAAACCAAGCGGCCGGGTCGCTCTGCCAGAACTCCGGCAGCCGGACGGCCGTGATTGGCAGGGCCGGCTGTGCGAGATGGGGCGACGTGCTCAAGGTTGAATTGCATATTTCCTCACTAATAGACATCAGGTCAGGGTCACCAATGTGGTGTGTTACTGAGGAACTGACAGAGGCTTTGCGGAGGAGTTTCCAACTTTATTCGTAACACAGCAACATAACAAATCAACTGTAGAACTTTCGGGAACGCCAGTATATATATCCTCCATAACCATGCCCCCCAAGCCCTCAGTCCCTGGGTGAGAGGCCACACCCTTTAGTGTCTGCCACAGCTCTAGTTAGGGTGTCCTAACTTTTTCCTCCATTAAAATACACATTTTGTTCATATTTCTTTGTGTGTAAAACCATGTTAATTTTTGTTTAATTGCAATTAAATCACTTTCTTCTCTAGAAATGCATAAAACATGATTGGACATTGATATGAAAACATTTCTTCATGAGCTGATTATTGAATGGGATGTCCTAATATTTTCACGACTGTACTCCTGCGCTTCCTCATTCCACCATTAGGTCTCCTTATCTACTTTCGTTCCAGACGACATACCAATTACTCTCCTACCTGTCTCCCTGATCATGTTAGCTGTGGTTGTCCAGTCATCTGGAAGCTCTCCGTGACTACACAGAGCCTTTCTGAACTCCTCTCTGAAAACCATACAACACTCCCTTTTCAGCCTCCACCACTTCGTCTTCCGCTCGACCTTTGTCCTGTTTACATTGTCACCAGTTCATCCTACAAACCACCATCCTATGCTGTCTGGCTACACTCTCACTACCACGATTTTGCAGTCACTGAACTCCTTCAGATTACATCGTCTCCATAAGATTTAGTGTAGCTGCATGCTCGTACCTCCGCTCTTAAAAGTTACCCTATGTTCCTGTCTTTTCTGGAAAAAGGTATTCACTACAGTAATTTCCGTCCTTTTTGTAAAGTCTAACTCAATCTGTCCCTCTGTGCTCCTATCCTGGATACCGAACCATCCCATCACTTCATCACCTTTATTGCCTGCACCAACATGTCCATTGAAGTCTGCACCAATTAGCACTCATACACACAAATATCAATTCTGCACAAAGAGATCTGTATAGCATTGAGAATCACAAAATGAATAACATCAGAATTATTATAATTATAAATTAATTCTTGTAGGGGATGGATTGTGATACAATAATTTATATGTATAAACTTTAATAGTTTAACACAAAGCCGAAATTTCATTGGTTGGGAATGGGAAGTGCTTTTCAAAATGGATCCTTCAGGGAGTATGGACAAAAAATTATGTTTTAAAAGTTTACTCTTAATCAAAATATTGCACATGCACACAAACACACACAAACACAAATACACACACACACACACACACACAGTCATTTTCAAGATCTCCTTGAACTGTTGGAAAAACCCCCCTTGAACATATATATATATATACATATATATATATATATATATATATATATATATATATATATATATATATACACATTTACAAAAAAGAAATCAAAGTATTCTCTTCACAGATTTGATATATCAGTTGAGCCCAGACCAGCAGACGGATACTATGAATGAACATTTAAGATAAACTGGTGAGTGATAGGAAGGAGGTCAGACACATTGTTCTGTGTTGCTATGGCACCCAAACACCCACAAAAAAGTATTGCCCGTCATTTCTTAGTCTGCTGTGAAGGCCTTATTGTTGCCATGATAATCCAGCCCAAATGCAGACATCTCCAAACTTTCTGTTTTACCCAAAGGCACATTAAAAGTAAGAATAAACATATAAAATGGAAATGAATATCTTTCCACCTGCTGAAGAGCAAAACTGCTGATCTTCTTTGTTGTCAAGGTTCCCATAAGATATATCATTATTCATTTGAAATTATTCTTGTGCTTTAAGGCCACTGCTTGGTAAATATACGCTAAATCGATATTAAAGGTATGACCGTGACCCAGCCGCTTTACAACCAGGCTGCAAGAGTTGCTCACAAGTGTTCTTTCTCTTCAGGCAACTGGAAGCATAGCTTGTAATTCCCATTCACAGCAAGAAGCATCGTACTGTTTGTCAACTGATGCAGTATTTGCTGGGACTTTTTCTTTTCAATAAAATGTCAGCTACCCAAGAAAAATAACTAAACTTTGCTTCCTGCCAATGCAACAGAATTCCTGATTTCATCTTCTCAACAAATTTAGAGCTCTTGTTTTCTTTCATTTTTTTAATATTTATTTTGTTTGCTTGACTTTTTCCTGTATGAAAGCAAACCAAACAATGCTGTAATACAACAATGTACCAGCTAACTCTAATATTCTTCTATTTTACCACTATGTTTGTCTCTCAAGATGAGATTAACATAGCATACAATAATCAATACATTTTTGTATTACAAACAGGAATTATGTTGCCATTTTATTACTGTTTTCTTCTTTCCTTCTTACATGTTATGACATTATAAAAGCTCCAATATTTTGTAGGGGAGAAAAAAAAGCAAATGCCACCCTGATTAGTGCACTTATGTGTGTAAAATTAATCAAGCAAAAAGTAGGGCCCGTGAAGGTTCTCAGTAATCCATTTCATGGTCTACCCATGTTAAATCATTCCAGTAGATAACTGATGTGGTTGGTGGGTTGGTCTAGACCTCTCACAGGTCTAAGCTGACCCTAGGCCAGAGTGATCTCTGTTTCTGAACATTATCAGTGAGCTTCATTTTAGTACGCTGGAATGCTTTAGCTGGATCTTCAAACAGTACTGCAGGCGAATGACTTGACCAAGGCCTTAGCAATATTTCCAACATAGGGGCTTAACCTGTTGTTTTTGTAAAATAAATTGAACTCTAAAATGTGCGTTTAACTTGGCTTTGTACTTCTCTATTAGCTCAAAAAAAAAAAATCATTGTGGTTCTTTCTATTCCAGTCTATTTCCTGTGAAATTCACAATTCTGACCTTTCCCTTACTTCATAACAATTGTGGTGCTCGGTGAGGAATAATGCATCACGGTGCCCTGGAAACTTGGATGAGTTTATCTTTAATCGTGAGCACCACCATACCACTATACAACAACCGAGACAGTGCACTTCTGGGGCGCATATATACCTCTGGCTTAAGCCACACACCCCCACCCCAAGTCCCATGGGTTTGGAGGCCATGCCCCTCAGTGTCCACCACACAATGAAGGGAAAACGATACAGATACGAGAACTCCAATATTTGGTTTGCTCTAAGGTTTTTTAAATAAATTTTTTCAAGTAATTCAAAAAGTAACACTAAGTTATATTGATATTTTCGTATGAAACTTTCTGCCAAGGAAATTTACACTTGAAAAAAGAAATTAAAAACCTTGCCAAGCACATTTATCTTGGCAGCATTTCACAGAATCTCCTTAGCAGGAAGTGCTATGGAAGCCGTACCTTAAGCTCTACTTTTAGTTTCCAAGCTGTTAAACAGATCTTCTCAAGAACTGACGTACATCTTGGCGATGTTGTACTTTTGGAAAGATGGTGTGAAGTGCTAAACCCTGCTTATTTTAGGACATCATGAGAAGCTGTCAATACAGAACAGAATGCAGCCCTGACATGTTACACAATTTGAATAAAACAAAAAAAAAAAAAAAAAAAAAAAGAGAGAGAAATGTCAACAAATGAGGTATTTTCTTATTCGCTGATTTCTTCAAGAATGTATTTTACAGACTGCAGTTGCAGAATATTTTGTAAGCTAAAAAAAGAAAAATGTTAAAATTCCTCACAATACACAATCAGATTCTGGTAAGCAATGTGACAGCTGTGTGGTTTCAAAAGTAACACACCCGTTGTTCTCAAAATCAGTGATGCCTGGCAAGCATATTTATTAGACAAGTGTGACGTGCGACATGACTGGCTACATTTTCCCTTGATTGAGCATAGTTAAAGGAGCACTGCTCCTTCATTGGGATTGGCAGCCGCTTGATAAACTCTATGATCCCCAAAATCCCACTGGAAAATAACCTGTCAGTCATTGCAGGGTTTTATTTTCTCTCATATCTAAAATAGTTGTCTCATTTGGATAGAAATAATAATTCAAGATATAAATTGAGAGCAGACAAATTGGGAGGAAAGTAAGGTATATAGTGAGTTATATATTAACCAGTGTCTCACCGGACAGCTGTCTTGAGCATCTCCAGGTTAAAAACCTCTTTGCAGTGCACAGATGAAAGATACAGTGCGCTGTGATGAACTCATTATCGCTCAGATTAATTTCCAGCTTTTTAATATTTAAAAGTGTGCCAAGACATAGTTCTTTAGAAGAGCTAAAGTAGAATTTATATCCATCCTCATTATCACCCCATTTGAATGATGTATAAAAGTTCTGCAGAGGATGTTGAAACTGGTCGGGGTCAAAGTAAAGTTTAACAGACCCTTTTGTTTTAGTCTAGGTCCTCAGAAGTTTGTGTTTGGCCACAGGCCATCAGAAAAATCTGCTCTGGACAAGTCCCCAGACTACCGCGACACAAACATCCACAGCACTCAACCCCTAAACCTCAGTCTCTTCAGAAACCTAATAAAATGCATTCAACAGTTACAAAAAAGCTGACCACAAAGCTCGTTTGATCCAATCAATTTTTCAAAGGCCTTTCAATTCCAAAAAAGATAAAATCGTTTTCACTATGGTGGACATGGAAGAGCTTGGCCTCTCACCCCACTGGACCAGGGGTTTAGGGGTGTGGCTTAAGCCGGGTGTATATAAGCACCCCGGAAGTGCTTATGTGCAAGCCGTGAATGAGCAGCCATTAACGTTTGGCATGTCCAAAATGCGTGAGCCATGGTCCGCCCGCCAGCAGCAACACCTTGCGGCCATCTTTTTACAGTTTACAGTGGACATTTGGCATGTATCAGGGAAAGCTAATCCCATTGCGGATTGCCTGTCACGTGGGCTTGTGTGCCCCATGCAGGTCGGGATGGTTTTCTTGGCTATGGCCGCTGACCAGCCCGGCGATCCGGATGTTCTTGCCCTGAAGTCTGCGCACACGGGCCTGGCTGAAGGATGTATGGGCACAGGAAAGCGGCCTTCCCCTACTCTTCGAGTTTGTCCCCAACAAGTGGGCCCGGTGGCCTGGCGTCGGCGTGTATTCAACTCGGTACATTCCCTCTCGGACCCAGTCATCCAAGTGTTGTTGGAATTGGTGAGTGCTAGGTTTGTCTGGTCTGGCATGCGTAGGGAGTTTAAGGAATGGGTGGCCGCGTGTGCGGCTTGCCAGCAGGCTAAGATCCACCAGCATGTTAGGGTGGCCCACAAGCCTTTTCCGCTTCCTGCCAGGCATTTCGACCCCGTGCATGTTGACCTGGTAGGCCCTCTGCCGCCTTTGCAGGGTTTTACGCACCGGCTCACCATGGTTGATTGGACCATCAGGTGGCCGGAGGTCGTTCCGCTGTCTTCCACAGTGACCTTCGATGTGTCCAGGGTGTTTCTCTCTTCCCAGGTCTCCCATTTTGGCACTCCGTCCGACATTACTTCGGACAGGGGTCTGTAGTTTGTATCGGCGCTTTAGTTGACACTGGCTGGTTCATTGGGGGCTCGGTACACCGTACAACGGTGGCCTCAGGGTGGTACACCATTGTACGGTGTACCACCCTGAGGCCACTGGCTTGTGTAAACGGTTCCACCATTCCCTCAAGTCGGCACTCCAAGCCATGCTCTCAGACAGCAACTGGGTGGACCTTGGTGCATCGCCCGCCAAGCTGGTTCTGGGTGAGCTGCTGAAGGTCCCTGGAGAGTTCTTGCCTGAGAAGGTGCTAAGGGCTTCGTGCTGGACATGGGTGGGCGTAGGGAGCGGGTGTCACTCGATCGGCTGAAGCCAGCACAGAGTGGCTGGTGTAGTTCTGCTTCCTGCCCAGGTTCCCCACCATGGTCGCCCTCTGTCCAGGACCCGGGAAGCGCCTCCGCGGGTCAAGTGTCCGGTGCCCCCGGCTGTTCAGACCGCGGAACACTACAGCTGGGCAGGCCGATTGGGGGGCCTCTCATGAGGTACTAATTTGTTTTCCAGGTTCCCTTCTGGGTGTTCGGGGGGTGAGGGGGTGGGGGGGCTGTGTGGTGGACACGGATGGGCTTGGGGCTGGGGGACCTGGCTTAAGCCGAGTGTATATAAGCACCAGGGAAGCACACTGTTGTATTGCTGTAATGTTGGTGCTCATGAATAAAGACAATCTCATCCACGACTCCAAGACTCCGTCACTGATCATTCTCGTCATTGATCATCTCGAGTTGAGATCAGCAGTGCCCTGCTCCCACTGTACCCAGTGTTGACAGAGTACTGGTTCCCCTCCCTGAACAGCCTGATGGTGGACCAGAATCTCCTCGAAGCCCACCGGAAGTCGTTCCCCATGGTCTCCCAAACTTCTCCCACACTCGAGTTTTTGCCTCGGCGACCACCGAAGCTGCATGCTGCTTGGCCTGCCGGTACCTGTCAGCGGCCTCCGGAGCCCCACAGCCAGAAGTGCCCCGTAGGACTCCTTCTTCAGTTTGGTGGGGTCCACCAGCGGGTTACCACTTATGGCTGCAGCTCCAGTCTGCCGCCTCAACAATGGAAGCACGTAACATTCAGACTCAATGTCCCCCGTTTCCCTCGGGATGTGGTTGTAGCTCTGCCAGATATGGGAGTTGAACTCTGACAGGGGACTCTACCTGATGTTCCCGGCAAACCTTCACATTACATTTGGGTCTGCCAGGTCTGACTGGCATCCTCCCACACCATCAGAGCCAGCTCACCTCCAGGTGGTGATCAGTTGACATTACACATTACCTGCTTAATTACCTACCTAATCTAAATTTCATCCGTGTCCATAGGTGTTTGTGTGTAGAAAATAGAAATACAAATTTCTTTAGTGTTAGGGTTAGGGTTCATTTTTACATACAGCGCAACAGCAGCAAAATTTGGCGACTGCATTTAGCCCATCATAGATAAACCATGAGCAGAAGGGAGCCAATTAGCATTGCCAGGGGAGCAG
Organism: Fistularia tabacaria; assembly: GCA_901007705.1. Classification (NCBI taxonomy): domain Eukaryota; kingdom Metazoa; phylum Chordata; class Actinopteri; order Syngnathiformes; family Fistulariidae; genus Fistularia; species Fistularia tabacaria. The sequence continues at coordinate 72,163 of CAAKHD010012175.1, forward strand.
TTAGGGGTTCAGTGTCTTGCTGAGCAACCCATTGAAAGGCTGGGAGGAGCATCGGCACCCAATCAGGAATGTTCGGTTCCAAGGTTTCTTACCCAATGCCATGCCCTCTCACCAAGACATGACCCACTTCCAGGGGCCTCACTTCAAGTCCACTGTTTAGTGTGTGTGTGTGTGTGTGTGTGTGTGTGTGTGTGTGTGTGTGTGTGTGTGTGTGTGTGTGTGTGTGTGTGTGTGTGTGTGTGTGAACGAACAACAAATACCACATTTAGCTGTTAGCCTCTCTGTTGACAATCCTATTCTCACTGAAGGCTATTGTGTGAGGCACTGAAATTAGCATAACAAAAAAGTAGACAATGTACTGTGAGTTTAACAGCTTCTTTTACAAAATACAACCTTGCAATATTCCGCTTAGGCTATACTGTATATAAACTCAAACTTGGGGGTAACAAATGCTTGTCTGAATATATTCAAAAGTCATTGACTTCAACTACCATTGGGTAGCTGAGACCAAACTGCAATTTTTATTCGTTTGAGACAATTTTCCCTTGCACTCAAGTCGACAGAGATGTCACATGATATGAGAGATTGTACATGGTTAATTCACAATTGAATTATGTGCACAGAAGAAACAAAGGATCTTGGTTTAAAAAACCTTCCTGTGGAGTTTTGAGGTCATATATGCTCTGATTCTCTTTCAAGCAATCATCACTGATCACAGTGGTTGAGTTTTTAGCATGATTTATTCTAGCCTCACTGTGTTTGAAAGAAAAACAAAATTGTCACTGGCAGATTATTATTAACCTTAAATGTAAGAGCAAACTACATTTGCCTTGAACATCCATTTTCAAAAATTTTTGGGAGGATGAATCACCAGTCCGGCGAAGTACACAAAGATGTTTGTGTGTAGCACAGCGCAAAGATAAATGCAAACCAAAAGACCATTAGTCTTCATAGGCTCAGGGATGACTGTAAGGATAAAGCATCTGTGTCAACATCTTTGAGGAGATGGACTTCTTGTTATCAGATATTTCCTGCTTAGAACAATAAAACAAAGATAAAGAGTAAAAAAAAAAGACAGATCCAATCATGGTTATTATTGGTGGCATGGCCTCAACTTGTTTTGTCAGCAATTTCCAGGAGGTTTGTGGAGTCTGCTAGAATACAATGCACATCAACAGAATTCCATCACCATACAACAACTTAAGACTGAATAATGTGGTTTGTTTGTTCTATCTGTTCTATCTGATAAACCAACAGTAGAGTAATTCTAAGTCAAGTTTTTTTTTAATATAAAATAAACAGCAGACGCTTATTGCAATGCACTTTACTTGCATTATTGATATTATTTAGTCTCCATGGACAAATTTGGTGGTGGGTGGGGTCAATCAAATTTCCATAAATAAAGAATATCTGTAAATATTTTGTCTCTTCATGAAAATGTGCACAATGTAGAACATGCTTTATTGAAGTAAGCAATAGTCTGGCAACAAGATGAGTCTTCAAAGCTGCAATTTCATCTCACTTTCCAGATCTATCCATGTCCCTCTATTTCATTCCTATTATAACCGTAAAAGCAAATATGAAGTCAATCTCAACCGCTGACCTCTGGCAGGATGGTCTGCTATGAGGCCTGGACAATAGCAATTCAGGAGCAGATATGCAAAATACAGGATCAAGCTGTCCCAGAGGCATTTTTTTATAACCATAAGATATCCTTAGGGGCGGCATGTCGGTGCAGTGGCTAGCGCATTGGCCTCACAGAATGAAAGACTCTGGTTCAATTCTGACAGGGGACCATTCTGTGTAGAGTTTGCATTTTCTCCCTATGTCTGTATCGGTTTCCTCCCACTGTCCAAAAACATTTAAAAGAATTGGGATGTGCTCCTGAGAGAGTGAATGGTTGTCTGTCTGTATATGTCGCCCTGCGACTGGCTGTCAACCAATTCAGTACCCTGCGCATTGCCCAATGGCAGCTTGGATAGGAGAAGCGGTAGACTATGGATAGATATCCTACAGCAAGCACGCGCTTTGAATTTAAACAAACAACCAATTAATTACTTTAAGCATCCAGTGAAAGTAAATTTGTGTTGTTTGACTTCTGATTGGATTAGTTCTTGGCATGCAGCCCTCTGTACTAATTTTATCCAAATACCATTGAACTTTCTGTCTTCCACTGGTTGTTATGATTTGTGTTCCCATAGTGCAAATGGTTTTATGTCTAGTCTGTTATGTTCACAGCACTGTTTGATCTGTGGCCACTGAAAATCTGAAATGAACTGAGTGACCAGTGGAGGCATTTTGTCCCACCCCCCACAGGGCATTTAAATTATATTGTGGTTCGTAGCAATGAGTGTGTCCTAAACAGTTTGGGGGGTTTTATCTCTTCTCACTATCTTGTGGGGCTCTTTTCCCACCGTTTCTTTCCCAGAGAAAGCTACAGAAAGCCATCGAAGGCCTAGCCACTGGGATTTTATCCACCTTGATTGATCAACAGTCTTATCAACCCCACAGCCACTTTGTAGATGAGAATAATAAATGTCTTTGTTGCATCAAAATTAAGTTTTTGGAAGAGGCATGATGTCCAAAGCAGGAAGATCCAGACAGCTATGGCAGGAAACTTTATCAATATGCTCAGAATTATCAGAGTCAGAGTAAATTACTTACTTCCTGATTACAAATGACAGAGATTAAATTTGCACATCTGGCCCAGATAATTCATGTTCATAAAGTGTTTACTTACTCTACAAATTATATTGTACGTAGTAGTTCACACAGTCCCACCTAATGCTATAGCTGGAAACGGTGGAACATTTTCAGACAAAAGTACGAGCAATGTGTTGCTGATCAGAGTTACTGAGGAACATGTGGTAGTGACACATGTGAATGTTTATACCGTACTTTCTGCATTTCAAAAGTCAAACCTGTTGAAGATAAACCATGATGCCCTAAACACATGAGAGAACATGTCAACGTCAGGGAGCAAAACATTGACTCTTTTCCATTACAGCTGTTGTTTGATTGACTCCTGAAAGACATCAAGCAGTTTGGATCTATTATCTATAGTATTTATCCATACAGAGAGAATATGAATTACAAATCCCAACACCAACAGGGGTGTTAAGAGCGCACAGCCAGAAATTAGTACTGTCTGTAGTAATGATGAAGCAAATAAACCAACCAAAAAGAATCTTACAACAGGCTTCCAAGGAAAAAGCACAATAGCGCTGTATCCAGGTTATTACGACTCTTTTAAACAGTAAACAATTGGAAGAAAGGCAATGGGATGTTAACTTTGATATGTCAATTTAAAAAATTATTTTGTTCCTCAGAACAGTTGGTTAGTTCTTATAGAGTAGATCATGGCATTACTTTAACAGGATACCACACAAGTATTTCAAATGTGATTGTCACATTATATTGTGAAAGTACCACGTTGCAAGGAAAAATTGGTTTGAATAGTTTTACTTTAAAAGTGGTTTTTTTTGTGGTGTACTTGCTATGATTTATGGTGGTAGAACAGGGTCAAAATGCTTAAACCCAAACAGCTCCTCTCTTGTTAAGTGGTCATACAAATGAGTCATAACCTAGGCCATGTTGAAGTGTGACTTAAAATTATGGTGTAGTAATTGTCAACAGCAACAAAAAAAGATTTTATAAAATTTGGGAGACTTTGGGAGAATTTAGGAGACAACAAGACCTTTAACACTGTACATGTTTTTGTGTCTCCTTAACGGTTTATATTTCCTTTTCCTACCTTGCCTTTGGGCTACAGTCCCTTATCTCATTCCCATTTCAATTTCAACTTTAAAATATCAAAGTCACCTTCAGGATAAGTTAATCTGCATGTACTGCAGATAGAACCAAAATTAATGTCTTGTTAATTATGAAATTAATATGCCATACAACCAATCCAGAATCACATGATCATACCAGCACAGAATAAAGAAAATGTGTGGTCCTGAATGGAGATGGTCATTAAGCTGCAACATATATCACACTGTCTTCTTGCAGAGGACAAAAATTTTGGATAAACTGAGCATTATTTCCAAACAGAAAATAAAGGCTGAGGGAAAAGGAAGAGCTGGTTGCCATGGAAACATACTGTATTAAATTTGAATGATAAAGCTAAAATAGGATTCTTAATAGGACTAGTTGTAAGAGATCCCTAAATTTCAGCAGGACCATTCTGTGGTGTTGTTGATGTCCTCTTGAGTGGGGTGGAATTTGCAGAGATCACATGGTGCCCCAATACTCCCCATCACCCCATCGCCCCATGTGCCCCGACCTAATTGGGTATTTCGGTCATTTACTCACAAGATACCCTCTGCCGAGGTTGGCCGATCACACCTCGGTGTGAGTCGCATGGTGGCACCATCCAGTCAATTGCCAGCCCATTTTGCACCCTTATGTTTCAGCCACAGCCAGTGATTGCTCCGTTCTGCTGCAGCACCAAGCTCTTTGATTGCCCTCCACTGGGCCTGTCCTCTGATTGTTAGCTCCCTTGGTGGCTTCGTGGTGGAACCAGCCACAAAGCCCCTGAAGCCCACCTCAACTGGCCACACCTTCAATTTCCAGCGCCGTCCCTCTGCCTCAGTTCCGTGCAATACCGTGTGAGGCATTCCAGTGGCTCCTCCTCTGGAATGCCTTGCCCATGGCATCCTCCCATGGGACTGGTAGCTCGAAAATGAAGACATGCCGGCAAGACTTGGACCAGAGGACCAGGTCTTGGCACAGGTTGGTCGCCACAATTTCGGACTGGAAGGTGAGTCTCTGGCTGAGGTCTATCGCATTTCCCAATCCCGGGCTGCGTTCAGCAGACCTGAATCTGAAGGTTGCCTCCAAGCCAAGGCCCCCTCTTTCATGTTGGACTTGCCCCACTATATCCCGGTGTCTGAGGTCGGCCTTTGCTACCATTACCGCTGGCTTCCATTTCCTCCCAGTTGCTGGAGTTGGAGCAGCACCTTTGACATATGGATCCTGGGATTCTGTGAGAGTCATCTCCAGCATTGTTTTGGCACATTTGTACTCATCCACCAGGCTTGAGAATGGTAGGGAGAGTGGTCAATTGCCATACAGGTCTATGCTGGTTAGGCATCTCGGCAGTCCAAGCCACTTCCTCACTTGGGCATTGACCAGTCTCTCCAGTCGAGTGGCATGGGACAGAGTGACCTCACAGATGGAAATTGGCCGCATGAGATGAGGTAACAGCCCAAACTTAAAACATCAGAGCTTCAGCTTCCAGGGAGAGCAATGTTGTTAATCTGCTTGAGGCCACTGATGGTATCCTGCCTGAAGTGTTCAACCTGTTTCAAGTCTTTGAGGTCTGCACTATACCAGCAGCCAAGGCTCTTCTCCTGAACTGTTGATATTGGCTTGTTGTTGATGTGGCATCTCTTAATGGCAAGCTTGCCTTTGACAATGGAGATGGTGCGGGATTTGCTAGGTTTAATCTCCATTCACACCCATTTGATGTTCATCTGGAGTTTGTCCAGTAGGCGTTTGGTGCATGCATTTGTCGTTGTTATTGTCGTCATTTCGTCCATGTATGACTTGATTGGAGGACGACGCAGCCCGCTCTTCAACTGTTCCCGCTCCAACCACCCATCGGTATGCACGGATGATGAGCTCCATTGCCATAGCAAATGCCAGTGAAGATATGGTGCAGCCTGCCATTATGCCAATCTCGAGCTACGTCTTAAGTCCTTTCCTTTCCCCTTCTGACGCCTTCTTCCAATGTTTTCTCAGGCACCTTCTTTCTTTGACAGGTCTCTAAATCTCTTGTTGCCCCCTGAATTTAAGATGGGCTGTTGATTCTCTCCGTGTTCGAAGTTTCACAATCTTCACCCCAAATCTCTCTGCTCCACAGCTGTAAATGATCTCTTTGATCATATCCAGTTATCTTTCTTTATAGTCATAATGCATTTGAAGTTGCATTCTAGATCTGTGTGCATTGATGTACACATGTAAAGATAAGATGTAAAAATTCATTGATCGCCAAGTTGTATCCCAGAAATTACAAAGCAGACCAATTTTATGAAATAGTTTAACAATAAACTATGATTGTTGTCGCAGAATGTTTCTTTTTATCCTGCACCCGGGGGAAAAAAGCTTTTGATAAAAGGCAAATGTAAAAAATAAATTAGTTTTCTTTAGATATACTAACTGTAACTATGTTGATGAGTTAAGGTGACATCAGCGACACATCAGGATATTTCAGAGTGATTACTTCCTTCCTGTGTTTTAACAAAGGGACATGTTACAAACTGAATTTTGCTTCTCAAAATTGCACAGCTTCCTCTTGACGTCTTGATATATACTCTCTGTCCCACACCACATGCAAAATTTCCAGTACTGTGAACACTGCATGTTGCCCATTTCAAAGCAGAAAAGTAGTATTCCTGTACACAGGCTTTATGAGGCAAGCTTTAGAAGTTGGTTTGATATAGTCCATCCCTCTATGACAACCACAATCAATTTCTTCTCTTTATGAGTGCCCACAGAAAAATAATCGAAATTCGCACTGATAAAAATATCTCTTTAAAGGCGACTCCCAATGTGTTTCAAAAGACAGATCAAGAATTTAAAAATTCATTTTGTCAGTTACTCCTGGCTTGTTGGATAATCATGGGCTACAAAATGGAGCCAGAAGCACATCCTTATACTGGAATCCATCAGGGGAAAAAAGGCAGAGTAATAATCATTTCATATTATTCACCATCAGCAATGCTCCTGCAGATATTCACTGGGGATCTGATCCATCCAGGTCACATTCTGAGGCAGTATTCAACCAAGAAGAAAACGTCTCCGTAAAATCCTGCAGACTGATTTTTGCATTCCCTTTGTGTCGCTCTGTTACTGTTCAAGCATTCCGCCTTATCTGTTGCTGCAGACTTGTCATGTCTGTGCCTCTCAGTGGGTGACGGCTGGTGCCTCCTATTCAAAACGGCAGCACTGGGAACGTCCACTAGTGTTATTACAGACCAAAGAGAAGGGCAATTCCTCTTTACTTTCAACCAGAGGCTCAATCCAGATACATACAAAGAATAAACAGTTGTTAGAGATAAACATCAAGCAGACTTACGGGGTTACCTGCGTGTGTGTGTGTGTGTGTGTGTGCGTGTGTGCGTGTGTGTGTGTGTGTGTGTGTGTGTGTGTGTGTGTGTGTGTGTGTG